>PISX010003665.1:0-133584 GCA_004024625.1 Mellivora capensis | reverse complement strand
ACTTAACCATCTGAACCACCCAGGTGCCCCTGAGATGTTTCTAAGAAAGAAAACTTGGGCTCAGATGGGTTCAATGCTATATACTACAAAATATTTTAAAGAAATAGTACCAGCTCTACACAAAATCATCTAGGAAATAGAAAAGGAGGGAGCACCTCCAACTTATTTAATCAAGCCATCTTCATTCTTTTTTTTTTTTAATATTTTATTTATTTATTTGTCAGAGACAGAGAGCATACAAGCAGGGGGAGCAGGAGAGGAAGAAGCAGGCTCCCTGCCGAGCAGGAAGCCAGATGGGGTTCTCAATCCCAGGATCCTAGGATCGTGACCTGAGCCAAAGGCAGATGCTTAACCAACTGAGCCACCCAGGCACACAAGCCACCTTCGTTCTGATACCAAAACCAGATAAAAAAAATTAGAAGAAAACAAAATAATAAATCTTAGGAACACAGATGCAAAAAAAAGAAAAAATCCTCAACAAAATATTAGAAAATGGAATACAGCAATATATAAGACCAACTGAGGGGCACCTGGGTGGCTCAGGTCATGATCCTGGAGTCCTGGGATCAGCCCTGCATCAGGCTCCCTGCTCAGAGGGAAGCCTGCTTTTCCCTCTCCCACTCCCCCTGCTTGTGTTCCCTCCCCCATTGTCTCTCTCTCTCTCTCTCTCTGACAAATAAATAAAATCTTTAAAAGAGAGAGAGAGAGAGAGACCATGGGGCACCTGGGTTGCTCAGATGGTTGAGTGTCTGCCTTCCGCTCAGGTCATGATCCCGGGGTCCTCAGATCAAGCCCTGGGTCAAGCTTCCCGCTCAGCGAGGTGTCTGCTTCTACCTCTCCCTCTGCCTCTCCCTGCTCATCCTCTTTCTCTGTATCTCTCTGTATCACATGAATAAATAAATATATATATATGTATACATATATATATTTAAAAAAAGACCAACTGAGCATTATCCAGGAAATGAAAGGTTAATTCAACATTCAAAAATTAGTCAATAAAATTTACTGTATTAGCAGATTTAAAGAAGAAAAAGAAAGTATGATTATCTCAATAAACATGGCAAAAAATTTTACCAAATTCAATATCCATTTGTAATAATATTGCAAATGTAATGTTACAAATTGTGATATTATTACAAATGTGTGGGAGGCCGCATTAAGGTTGGAGACTGGAGCCAAACCAGGCCCTGACTTGTGCCTCCTTGAAAACTAAAAGGTTAATATGACCTAATAGTTGGAAAAGTTGAGTAGCACTGAGAAAGGGTCTGAGCTATGTGCCTTCTGCTCACCTGCGTGACCTCTCACATTGGTTAATTGGGAACAAAACAACGTGGGCCTTAGCCAAGGTCTTGTTGTGTCTGAACGAGTCACAGCTGGTGCCCTTTCTCACCCCGTGTAGCAACACTAAATGTAACAGCCATTTGGCGCCAGGATATCCGTACGAAGATGCTTAAGGAATTTATAGTGGGAACCTGTGATAATTGTTAGGCTTGTTACGGATAATTGTTTCCAGCCTTGCTGCAACTATATCTATTAGCCCACGTAGCTGAATAGACTGACACTGTTTGGACAACCTCCTCTGTGTCCCTCCTGCCCTCATCTCTTTGCATCTCTTTCTTTTAACCATCCTCTTACCCTCCCGACCCTGGTCGAGTTGTCGCGCCAGCCGCGACACAAATGGATGTTGAATTTGGTAAAATTCTCAACCTGATAAAGAACATCTACCGAAAAACCCCAAAACCATCATCATAATTAGTACTGAAAGCCTGTAGGCTTTATGCCTTGTACCAGGAACAAGTAACGAATGTCTGCTGTCATACTCTTATTCAACATTGTATTGGAGGCCCTAGTCTGTATAATGAACTGAGAAAAGCAAATAGAAGGAATATAGATGGGAAAGAAATACAACTGTCTCTACTCACAGATGACATGATCACATATGTAGAAAATCTCAAAGAATCTACAAAATAGCTTCTAGAACTAATAACTTAAGCATGGTCACAAGATACAATGTCAATCTATGAAAATCAGTAGTAATTCCCTGTATTAGCAACAAACAATCATAAATTGAAATTTTAAGAAATCATTTACAATAGCACCAGTAAACATTAAACACTTAGTATAAATCTAATGAAATATATGCCAGCTATGCTTAAAACTACAAGACAGTGACGAAAGAAGTCAAAGAAGATCTAAACAAATGAAAGGAAATACTAATTAATGATTGAAAAACTTATTGTTAAGGTGTCTGTTCTACTCAAATTGATCTACAAATTAAACAAAATCCCAATTGAACTTTAAGAATTTTGGTGTTAAATAAGCTGATTCTAAAATTTTATATTGGAAAGCAAAGGAGCTGAAATAGCCAAAACTGTTTTGAGAAAGAGAGTGGAAAACTTTTAAAACTTGATTTCAACACTTACCCTAAAGAAATGGTAATCAAGACAGTCTGGTATTGGTGAAAAAGGTAGGCACATAGATCAACAGGACAGGAAGTCCAGAAATTTACCCACACCTGTATGATCAATTGATTTCTGACAAAAGAGCAAAGACAACTCAAAGGAATAAAGGATGATCCTTTCAACAAATGGTGCTGGGGGGCGCCTGGGTGGCTCAGTGGGTTAAAGCCTCTGCTTTCAGCTCAAGTCATGATCCCAGGGTCCTGGGATCGAGCCCCACATCGGGCTCTCTGCTCTGTGGAGAGCCTGCTTCCTCCTCTCTCTCCCTGCCTGCCTTTCTTGCCTACTTGTAATCTCTGTCTGTCAAATAAATAAATAAAAATCTTTAAAAAAAAAACAAAAACAAATGGTGCTGGAATAATTGGGTGTCCGTATACCGAAAAGGAGGGAAGGAAGGAAAGGAGGGAGGGAGTGAGGAAGAGAAAGAAATGAACTTTGACTTACCTCTTGCACCAAATACAAAAACTTACTAAAAATAAACCACATAAACCTAAATGTAGGGGTGCCTGAGTGGCTCAGTGGGTTAAGCCGCTGCCTTCGGCTCGGGTCATGATCTCGGGGTCCTGGGATCGAGTCCCGCATCAGGCTCTCTGCTCAGTGGAGAGCCTGCTTCCCTCTCTCTCTCTCTGCCTGCCTCGCTGCCTACTTGTGATCTCTCTCTGTCAAATAAATAAATAAAATCTTAAAAGAAAACAAACCGAAATGTAAAACCTAGCACTAGAAAATTCCTAGGAGAAAAATAAGGGGAAAGATGTCTGTGGCCCTGGGAAGGCAAATATTTCTTACATACAACACCAAAAGCACAGTTCATAAAAGAATAAACACTTGGACTTCATCAAAATTAAGAATTTTTCTCTTTGAAAGGCATTGTTGAAAAAAGAAAAAAGAAGCCATAAGCTGGAAAAAGATATTGTACTATACATATATGATAAGGGATTTATATACAGAATATATAAAGAATCTCAAAACTCATTAATAACAAAACAATGCAATAAAAATTGGACAAGAGATTTGAAGAGACTCTTTAGCAAAGGAGGCATGAGGGTGGGAAATAGACGAAAAGTACTCAGAAAAACCTATTGAATGGGTGGATGAAGGAATGGGCGAATGAGGCCTGGCGCTTTCCTGAATGCATTTGCTGCTTCTTTTTTTTTTAAGATTTTATTTCATTTATTTATTTTAGAAAATGAGAGCGAGTTGGGGGAGGGGCAGAGGGAGAGGGAGAGAGAGAGAATCCCAAGCAGACTCTGTGCTGAGAGAGGAGCCAGGACATGGGGCTCAATCCCATGACCCTGAGATCACGACCTGAGCCAAAATCAAGGGTCGTGGTCGCCCAACCGACTGAGCCACTCAGGCACCCCTTGATTAACTGTTTAGAACTTTTTTTTTTTTTTTAATATTTTACTTATTTAGGGACGCCTGGGTGGCTCAGTTGGTTGGGCAGCTACCTTCGGCTCAGGTCATGATCCCAGGGTTCTGGGATCGAGCCCTGCATCGGGCTCCTTACTCAGCGGGGAGCCTACTTCCTCCTCTCTCTCTGCTTGCCTCTCTGCCTACTTGTGATCTCTCTGTCAAATAAATAAATAAAATCTTTAAAAATAAATAAATAAAAGTTAGCTACATTACGGTAATTTGGGCCATGTCTTCAGCTTTCTAAAGATCTGGCTTAATGCAGGAGTGGATGTAGACTATTCCAATAAGACTACAAAAATGATAAATTTCCATTAGAAATTTCCTATCTCAATTAAACTTTTGATAGATACTCAGGGTCAGTGAGTCAAGAGGACACTACTAGACACTTCTGTGTCCCAGAAGACCACCCCACCACTGCAGCTTGGCTGTCATAGGAATTTCTGCTTTATTTCAAAGCTAATAGTTTGTTTCTTCAGCACTCCTCATTTGCAGAAAGTAGACAAGAATTAAAAGTCTTTATTACCTTCTCTCCATGAAGACTTTATTAGAAATCCTTCAGAGGTCTCCGAGAATATGTACTTCTCCCTTAGTCTCTAGTATTTCACATTTTACATTTTTTAAAATTTCTTTTCAGCGTAACAGAATTCATAGTTTTTGTACCACACTCAGTGCTCCATGCAATACGTGCCCTCCCTAATACCCACCACCTGGCTCCCCTAACCTCCCACCCCCGCCTTCAAAACCCCTCAGGTTGTTTTTCAGAGTCCATAGTCTCTCATGGTTCATCTCCCCCCCAATTTCCCTCAACTCCCTTCTCCTCTCCATCTCCCCATGTCCTCCGTGTTATTTGTTATGCTCCGCAAATAAGTGAAACCATATGATAATTGACTCTCTCTGCTTGACTTATTTCACTCACCATAATCTCTTCCAGTCCCGTCCACGTTGCTACAAAAGTTGGGTATTCATCCTTTCTGATGGAGGCATAATACTCCATGGTGTATATGGACCACATCTTCCTTATCCATTCATCCGTGGAAGGGCATCTTGGTTCTTTCCACAGTTTGGCGACCATGGCCATTGCTGCTATAAACATTGGGGTACAGATGGCCCTTCTTTTCACTACATCTGTATCTTTGGGGTAAATACCCAGTAGTGCAATTGCAGGGTCATAGGGAAGCTCTATTTTTAATTTCTTGAGGTTCACATTTTACATTTTGACTTGAACTCTATCTTCTGGCAGAATAAAGGATCTTAACTTAGTCCCATTAAAACACGTGGGTTTGGGTGCCTGGGTGGCTCAGTGGGTCTCAGGGTCCTAGGATCGAGTCCTGCATCAGGCTCTCTGCTTGGCAGGGAGCCTGCTTCCTCCTCTCTCTCTCTGCCTGCCTCTCTGCCTACTTGTGATGTCTCTCTGTCAAATAAATAAATAAATAAATAAAAATCTTAAAAAAATTTTTTTAAACATGTGGGGTTTTTTTTCTATTTGTTTTTTCATTTTCCTCAGGTAAAGGCAATTGACCTATTAACTCAGCCAGTTCCAAAGAATATCAGTTTGTTTTAAAATATTTAAGGAATTCAAAAGGTGGTTGGGCCTTTCTGTTTATTCCTATGCTCTGAGATAGGTATGAGAGCACATGATAGGTGTGATAGATATGAGAGAGCATGCTAACATCCCAAGATAGTCTGGTTCCTGAATACAGCTTAGTCCAGATGATAAAATTATGTATACTCAGTGACAGAAGTCCATTTAACAAGGTCCAAAGCCATGAAGGACTTGCTAGAGTTTGGAGGTGAGGGCGAGGCAAGGACGAGTCCTCTGCATGGTAAAAGAGGCCATCTTCCACATACAGGGTCCTTAATGACTACTCTGTATCAAAGTTAAGAATATAGAGACTTTGGGGCGTCTGGGTAGTTCAGTGAATTAAGCCTCTGCCTTCGGCTCAGGTCATGATCTCAGGGTCCTGGGATCGAGCCCCGCATCGGGCTTTCTGCTCAGCGGGGAGCCTGCTTCCCCCTCTCTCTCTGCCTGCCTCTGCCTACTTGTGATATCTCTCTCTGTCAAATAAATAAAATCTTTAAAAAAAAAGAATATAGAGACTTTGGTTCCCTAGAAATGATGGAAATTGATGCACCAGGAATTCTAGCTATGGGCATATTGTCTTTTAAAGCTGTAGAGCTTAATGCAAAAGGGCAGATGAGTACAAATTCAATTGGACCCATTGCTGTACTTCATTCAGTTTCCCTGTGGGGAGGATGACCAGCACAGGTACACATGAACTGAAGTATGTATCTTTTTAAGGACCCAAAATAGAGAGAAATACAAAGGGCTACACATTTGCTAGCCAGCCTTATCTCACGCTCTAACGTATGTAAGTTTCCTGGAGGTGAATTCCAAGCTCACTGAATTGCAGCTATTATGAGAACTCAACAGGCCCGGTGGACACCAGTTCAGGTAGGGTTTCTTCACCACTTGTATAATGTTCGGGTCTCCCATCAGATGTGGGAAAAAAATGCTACAACCTATGAGACCCCAACTCTCAATGGCAGCTGCCATTCTTAATACGTGATAGCTAGAACTACATCTCCCATTTTTAAAAAAGATTTTATTTATTTTTAAAGATTTTATTTAATTGACAGAGATCATAAGTAGGCAGAGAGACATGCAGAGAGAAAGAGGGGAGGGAGGAGCTGGCTCCCCGCTGAGCAGAGAGCCCGATGCGGGGCTTGATCCCCGGACCCTGAGATCATGACCTGAGCAGAAGGCAGAGGCTTAACCCACTGAGCGACCCAGGTGCCCCAAAGATTTTATTAGAGAGAGCATGAGCAAGGGGAAGGACAGAGGGACAAGCAGACTCCCCGCTAAGCAGGGAGCCCCAACATGGAGCTCCATCCCAGGACTCCGGGATCATAACCTGAGCCGAAGGTAGACACTTAACTAACTGAGCCACCCAGGTGCCCCTTCCATTTTTTTTTTTTTTTTTTTTTTGGCAAACACTGTGCTGTTGGCATGGTGCAGGCCATGACAAAGTAAAGACCACATTTTTTTCAGGATATTGCTAATATCCAGGATGTCATTTGTTGAGGAGCTGCAATTCCACTAGCCGATAATAATAATAATATATTTTTCAAAGACCTTTGGATCCAATGAGATTCTCATTAGAATGTCACAGAAACCATAGGTGGTGTGCAGTAACAAAAAAAAGGGGGAGAGGTAGGTCTGTATTAAATATTACTTGAATGCTTACTATGTGACTGAAGCTAAAAAGACAGTTGAAATGAACATTTTTCAGGCAAATTCTGATCTAAGCTCAAGTATTTGTAGAACTAAGGTAATTACAAATTACCTTTAACAGAACTAGTTACAATGCTGACCAAGTACAGTCAAGACTATTGTTAAGGGAAGCCTAGGTGGCTTGGTTGGTTAAGCATCAGATTTTTCATTTTGGCTCGGGTCATGATTTCAAGGTTGTGAGACTGAGCCCCACATCAGTCTCCACACTGCGTGTGGACCCTGCTTAAGATTCTCTCTCTCCCTCTAGTCCTCCCCCCTCTAAAAAAAGGTTATTGTCATATGTACTTTTCTCCCATTCAAATACTAACCAGGCCCGACCCTGCTTAGCTTCCGAGATCAGACGAGATCGGGCGCGTTCGGGGTGGTATGGCCGTAGACGCATACGTACTTTTCTATCCAACTGGTTAATGATAGAACCAAATACGATTCCAAAAAGATTCTTCATAACTCATTCTCCTGAGTTCTGACCTCTTCCCTTGGAAAGGATCAATCACATTAAAGCCTTCTGTTAATTTTTTCCTTTTCAGAGCTTGAATAAATAAAGAAATCTGTGAAAGTCACTCTAGTTAAGATAGAACTCGGCATAGATAAGCAAGTTGGGCAACGACAGTTAAAGTGTCTTTGTTGACACTGGCAGCTAGCCTGGGTATTTCCAAATGCAATTTATTTTTTAACTTATCTTCATGTTTAAATTTTGAGCTGCGTTTTTACATCGATAAGGAACCGGCTCTTCATTTTAAAGTTCTAATTTGTCTTTCTCGTATGAACAGCACCATAGGTAGCCAAAGAACACATATGGGCAAATTTTTGGAAGTATTTTAGCGAGTAAACGAAGAAGGAATGACAGAGCCAGAATGTCACAATTTTGCAATCCCTAATGAATCAGTGGATGTAGGCTCTGAGCATCACCTGATGCCTAAGCATCACGGAAAGAGTGACAATTGGATGGCAGGTGCCTCCTGATGGAAACACACAATCACCTCTGAACTATTCCTGCCCCAGGTTTCTAACCTGAGTCTGATCAAGCCTCTAGAGCTAGTTACAGTTATCAGTTTACAAAAGCAGAGAGGTCAGAAGCACATGAGAAACTGTTCCCTGGGGGTGTAGTCCACAAAATCCAGACTGCAGGAAATGCTACAGTACAAGTTGCAAGAAAATCAAAAGAGATGGAGGGGAAAAGTGGAGATGAAAGAGACACAAGAAATGTAGCAACCCATGGCTATGTTAAAAAAAGACAAAATTTTGGAAATTCATATACTTGATGTCCATAGTTTATGCCGTTAATAAGTTATGGCTAACGTTTAAGAAATTACAATGGTTTTGTCATTTTGTGTGTTTTCTTGTTTGTTTAAGTAGGCTCCATGCCCCACTCTTGACTCTGAGATCAAGACCTGAGCTGAGATTGAAAGTAAGATGCTTAATGGACTGAGCCACCCCAGGGACACTTCTGTGTATTTTTAAAAAGATTTTTTCTTTAGTGATACATACTGACATATTCACTGACAAACTATTACATCTGGGATTTGCTTCACAGTAACAGAATGGAAAAAAAAACCCACAAAATAATAGAACAGGGAAAAGTAGGTAGGGGTATAGATGAAACAAGATTAGTCATGGGTAGATAATTTCTAAAAGAGGTGATGGATGCGTTGGAGTTCATTAATATGTATACCTTTTTAGATGTTTGGAATTTTTCATAATTAAAAAAATTCAAATTGCTGTGAAGTTCATACTTCATCTGCTCTTCCAAACCACAGAAAGCAAGTTTCCCTGCCAAGTTTATAAGGATTCTTAAAGATAGGATTATTCAAAACAGCATGGTGTCATAGAAAGAATCCAACAGGTTTCAGATGGCATTCTGGCTTCTCCATTTGCCAACTGTCTGACTGTGTGACCCTGGGTACATCATTTCCCTTCTTTGGGCCTGAGGTTTCTCATCTGTACTGTTGTAAGCCACGCAGCATTTATGTTATGTTAGGTTTATGTTAGATACCCAATAGTTACCTGCAAATACCACATTTGAGCTAAAAGAATGATGAGCTTATAAATTGAGGCCGCCTTCTGTAACTTCTGGGTTAATCTTAGGATCCCTTTGGTCTGCTTCCCAGATGTTGAAGAAGTTGCTCAGGTTGCATTGGTTGAAGTCTGGGTCAAGCAAGAAGCTCTTCAAGCATCTGAACCTCATTTAGGTTCTTCTACTCTATTCCTTCTAGAAAGCCCATTCATTAATATACAGATGAAATAAAATGTTAACTATTTCAAGGTACAGGTCTTTCACCTCCCTCATTAAGTTTATCCTAGGTATTTTATTCTTATTGGTGCAGTTGTAAATGGGATCGTGTTGAATGAACAAAGTGAATGAATGAATGGAACTGGCATCAAATTGTCTACTTGGTTTCAGCCGGTATATCTACTGATATCTACGGAATATCTACTGATATTCAGTAGAATATCATTTTCTGATTTCCAAGGCATTAGATCAAAACCAATATCAATAATTAATAGTTTTTCTGCAGGCATTTTTCTATGCTTTATTCATATCAATTTAATCCTAATAGCCATATATAATGCATCATTTTTATCCCCATTTTATAGACCAAGAAACTGAAGCCCAGAGAATTAGGTAACTAAGCCAGTATCACATAGCCAGTACATGGCAGGGCTGACTCCTGAGCCCACTGATGGTAAGATTTTAAGACACTTAGTTAAATTCCTACCTGTTCATGGTCTAAAGCTACACACTCCTTATAAGCAAATATGTAACTGACTTTTAACACTCCAACGACAGCAAACTCTAAATACTAGGAGATTATGTGACAACAGTTAGCCCTGACACCGATGGCTAGTCACTCTGCTACTTCAGAAAACTGCAAACACGCCCGCAGTCCTTCAGGTCGGGAATGCTAAGTGCATGTGGCAGGGATCTCCCTGCACATGCGATGTGGAGTACCGACTCTCAAACATGTTTACCTTTGCTCGTATTTCAGCGTACTACATCGGCCACATAAAAAAAGCAAGCCTTCCCAGCGCCAAAGAGGGTGAAAGGTCATGCAGCACGCACAAGCCTACCTTTCCTATCATCCTTCACCTGGGTTAAAAATGAAAAGCCCAGCATCTAAGATCCCACACCTCCTGTTCACGCTTAAGTGTTCAACTAACCATTGGTGGTGTTAACTAAAAAGTCCCTGGAATGAGACCTCTGCAGGCACCGTCGTGTGAAACAAGCAGTTGCCTGCTCAGACTGATCCACTCCCGACTTGAAGCCAAAAAGAGCCCCACTGCTCCCCGGATCTAAGACACCCACACACCGCAAACCCGCAGGAGCACAAGCCATTCCCCACGTTGACGTGTGCTTGAAAACCGCGGAGCCCAAGTAAGAGGAGGAGCAGAGCCCTGGCCCTCTACAGCCCCGGGTCCTCGCAGCTCCCGGAGCCGCCGCCGCCTCGGCGGGGGCGGGCAGCGGGCAGTGGCCGGCGGGGCTGTCGGCTCGGAGGCTCCGCGAACGTTGGGCCCCAGCGCGCGACGGGCGTCGGCTGCGCCTGCAAATCGCCAGCCGCCCGGCAGGGGGCGCCGCAGACGGAGCCGGGCGTCCGGGAGGGGGCGCGCGAGGCCGCCGGGGGCCCCCGCTTCGCCGGCCCCCGCCCCTCCCCCGCCGCCCTCCTCGCGCCGCGGCGGGCGAGCCCCCGGCGAGGGGAGGGGGAGGGGGTGGGGAGCGGCGGGCGCCCGAAACGGCCCTGGAGCTCGGAGCGCCGCGCGGGAGCGGCGCGAGCCCGAGGGGGCGGGGAGGCGGGCGGGCGTGCGCGCGCCGGGCGTGGGTGTGGGCGTGGGTAAGTCGAGCGGGCGCGGCGGGAGCGCGGGGCAGAGGGACGCTGGCTACCCTGGACAGCGCATCTTCGCCCGCCGGGGTCGCCGCGCCTCAGCGGATCATGGTGAGTGGGCGCCGCGCGCCGCCGCCGCCTTTCTCCTTTCTCTCCCCGACCAACGCACTGGGCGGGAAGGGGCCGGGCGGACGGCGGCAGCGCGGGAGCTGCGGGTTCGACTGCTGGAACCCGTGGCGCTCGGTGGGCCTGGGGAGGGGGCGGTGAACGTTTGGGCGAGGGGCGGGCGCGCGGGCCGGGGCCGCGGGCTCGGATCTTTGTCTGGGGGTCGCGGTCCCGCCCCGGCACCTCGAGGCGCCCGCTCGCGTCCAGCCTCCTGTTGCAAGCGCGCAGCCGGCCGGGCGCCGGGGACGCCCGACGAAACCGCCCCCCGTTCCCGCGGCGGCCATTCCCGCTCGCCTCCCACACCGTGCTTTCCTCCTCGGCCCGACCCCCGGCGGGCGGACGGCGCTTCCCTCGCGTGGTCCCGACCCTGCCTCCGGAAATTCTGGGGGTTTTGTCTCTAACGGTTGAATCCATGCCTCCTCTCGTCCCTGCGCCGCGCCTGCAGTCCCGGGGGTGTGTCTGCGTGCTTGCCCCGGCCTCCCTGGCTTTGCATCGTGGAACCGGGGAGGTTCCCATTTGTTTACGGAGACTGGGGGGGGGGGGGGGGGGCGGTCTGGTGTGTTCTCTGCGCCGATTACTCTCCCAGTTTCCGGGGCCCGTACTCGACTCTGAATTCACACCGCTTTTTGCTGCCCACGGGGCTCTGTCCTGGGAAGAGAGGGGTGCGTGTGTGTCCGTGGGTATCCCGTGAACTGCCTGAGAGTTTTGGCAGAAGAACCTGGTTCTGTGACTACAAAAAGAGAAAGTGATGTGGTTTCCATATGGTTCCTTCTCCACTATGCGGCTTGTTAAAGTATGCCAATCTCCTTTCTTTTTCCCACTCCAGCTGACCCTGATCAAGCCGGGATTTTGCTCGCTCTCTCCAACCTCTCAGGCTCACACCATCTACCTGATTATACGAGTCGTGAAGCCTTCTCCGGCCACCCTAAAATTTCAGCCTTTCCTACCCTAACCTACCACAGTTCCTATCACCCTTCTTGCTTCTTTTTTTTTTCCCCTTTATAGCATTATTTAACAGACCCTTTTGTTTATTTTGTTGACTGAACGTGTTCCCCACTAGAATGTAAATAACAGCGCTGAG
Source organism: Mellivora capensis (assembly GCA_004024625.1). Taxonomy (NCBI): domain Eukaryota; kingdom Metazoa; phylum Chordata; class Mammalia; order Carnivora; family Mustelidae; genus Mellivora; species Mellivora capensis. Next base: position 121,356 of record PISX010003665.1, on the reverse strand, counting down.
ATTTTTTTTTTCATTTTGTTCACTGCTAATATTTCTAGTACCTATAACAGTGCTTGGCACATAATATGTGCTTGATAAAGAGAAAATTAACCCCCAAACCCAGCCTACTAATGCTGATATACAAATGGGAAGCAGCAGGGCAACTACAAGGATTACCTATCCAGTTGACAGTCCATAAGGATGAGAAGCTCAAGGGAAATTTGAGAAGAGGGATGCTCCTGGAAATGGAGGGACTCAGTGTGGTGACTCTCAATGAGAAGAGTAGAGCTAGCCATCTCTTTTTTTTTTTTAAGATTATTTATTTGACAGCGATCACAAGCAGGCAGAGAGACAGGCAGAGAGAGAGGGAAGCAGGCGCCCCGCTGAGCAGAGAGCCTGATGTGGGACTTGATCCCAGGACCCTGAGATCATGACCTGAGCCGAAGGCAGCGGCTTAACCCACTGAGCCACCCAGGTGCCCAGAGTTAGCCATGTCTTAATGCCTGGGTCTATCACTTTATGTCCTTGACACCTTTGCACTTGGATGGATAAAGCAGTTTTAGAGCTAAATGGCTCCTTGGGGGCCTGAACCTTTGTTACAGATTATTATGAATTGTAGTGAGTAAGAAAAGTCCAAGGATATCACCGTAATTGGAATGGAAGAGTCATGGGAATTAATCTCAGCCAAAATAAAGGGCTTGCTCTTGTTAACTCTACCCTGTACTGTTGTGATACTGCCTTTTCAGAAAAGCATTTTTCAGAAACTTTGGGTTTTTTGAGGAGGTATTTTTGTGCCTATGTCCACATAAAAGTCCTGTCACTTTAAAAAATAATGCTGGCAGTGGGAAGGTTTCTGGGGGTTAAATTCCAAAATAACCCGTACAGAGAGATACTGCTTTGAATCCATGTCCAACGTGAATGTAGTTTCTCTCGATGTCTGCTTATTAGCCTTATTTCAAAGCTTATATTTTTTCCTTCAAATTCCCTTTTGCTTTCCCCTTTCTATAGTGTAAATGTTTAGCAATCCTTTGTTTTAAGCCTGGGAACATGTGTTTTTATAATCTGAGTCGAACTGCCTAGTAAAATTTACATGGGCAAGTTCCTGAAAATGATGTAATTTAGCTGTTACTCTTCATGTTTAGCAGTTCTGTGATAACTGCTGTCATGGCCAGATAGGTAGGAAAGATGAAAGATGGAAAGGAAGGAATGATACATTTGTCTTTAAAATTAAATTCAACCACCAAACATAAATGAAAGACACCTCATTCTTTTGGTCCCAATTTATATTTGTAGGAGATTTTATGTTATTCTAGTCAAAATATCAAGCCATTTTTTCCTTATCTATTCCTCAAAGAATATATTTTTCAAGGAATATAAATCCTCTTTCAAAGCTATCCAGTTGGGTAAGCTTAATTCTTGTTCTTTCAACAAAAAGTTGCAATTTCATCCAGCTCCCTTAAAAACACTTTTTAAAAATTGTTGTATAATTGATCCCTTCAAAACATTTTAATCACAGTTTGGGAGGTTCAGGTGCTTTCAGTCTGAAAGAGGGTTTTTAAAATTTAAGTAGCTCCGTATCGTAAATTTGTTATATTCAGAAAACAGGGTCCTACTATTGAGGGTTGTGCCCAGAATCCTCTCCCTTGGACAGTTTACCATCTAACCTGAACGTTTTGGATATTTAGGAGTAGATGTTGATAAGGGACAAGAGGTTACACCAGTAAACTCTTATTTAAGCCCAACATGGTAAAAATATGCCAACATGAGTAGCTCAGCAAAATTCTGAAGTTACAAATTTATACATTTGTATCGTAATCGAATTAGAACATCTCTGGTATGTCTCTGACTCTTGACAGTGAACCATTCTAATAAATTGTTAGTTTAAATATAGCCATTTAAAATCTAACAATTGGGGACGCCTGGGTGGCTCAGTTGGTTAAGCGGCTGCCTTCGGCTCAGGTCATGATCCCAGCGTCCTGGGATCGAGTCCTACATCGGGCTCCTTGCTGGGCAGGGAGCCTGCTTCTCCCTCTGCCTCTGCCTGCCACTCTGTCTGCCTGTGCTTGCTCTCTCGCTCTATCTCTCTCTGACAAATAAATGGAAATTAAAATAATTAAAATCTAACAATTGAAGAGTTGCAGAATATAAATTGTTCTGGAATTGATGATGTGGCAGTTTAGACCTTGAGATCTGGAGTGAGTCATGGATTTGAACCCCAACACCAAGATTTAACTTTGTGACCTTGGGCAGGTTAACTTTTTTAGGACTTTAGGACAATGGTACCATTTCATAAAGCTGTTGGAAGGAACAAAGAAGATAATGCACTAACTGTGGCCAGTATAGTTCTTCGAGCATTCAGTGAATATTATCTTTTATAATGACGTGCGTTCTTTCTCCCATATCTGGCTGTTTTCAGTTAAAAAAAAATCTCAGAATAAAGTCTGTGATTTACTCATGGATCTCATCCCCTTATGTGATCCTGAAATGTATCTAGTATTGCTCTGTATCAACACCGTCCGTAGGAATATGCAAACTGTATATGTAATTTAAAATTTTCTAATAGTGGCATTAAGAAGTAAAAAGACAGATGAAATTAGTTTTAGTAATAGATTTCAGTTAACACAATTCATGCAAATATTATTTCAACATGTAATCATTGTATAAAAAAAATTAGATAGGACACCTTTTTCCCCCATATGAAATCAACATCTTGTTAAGTGTTTTATAGTGACAGCACATTTCGTTCAGGTGAGCCACAATTTCAGGAGCTCAGTAGCCACCTGTGGGGCAGAACAGCCCCAGATGACACACATCTTCCAAATTTACCTCCTGTGTGCTGGGCCCTTCCCTCTTGTGAGAACCTCACTGCCGCCTTAAACCTAGTGTTACCAAAAGTCAGCTACTCAGCTTTCAGACTGTCCTCTCTGGTCCCTTTGGCTGCTAGTAATTCCACCAGCTCTTGAGTCTACTGTGTCTGAAATCGGATTCTTACTTGCATTTTTCTTTTATATTCATTGTATATCTTCTCACATTTTGAGACTCTCTTTATATCTTCTCTCTTCTCCAGCCCCCTCCCCACTATTGTCTTTCTTATAGATTTCCTCCTTTGTGGCCTCTTCGTTTTTAACCTTTGTACTTGAAGCTCATTATTTTTTCAAGGCCAGAGTCCTCATTGTCCTGTAGTAGCTTAAAGCTAGGGGCGCTCTGGTCCCGACTTGTTTCCAAGGTCTCCCTCTTGCCTGCTCTCTGTGTTGTGCTTCCTTTCCTTTTGGCAACCCTTCCTGCCTTTGGAGAGAGGTCGCTCTCTACCTCCCTGTCGCTGGGCTCCGCATTCTCTCCATTCTCTCATAGCTCTTTCGTATGTTAATTTATAAATGCTTTCTATTTTATATCTTATTCTTGTGTTTCACACCTTTATCAAATATCCAAAGAAATAGAATTCCTTTAACTGAAAATCTGGTATTGCAATGACCCACCCAAGGAAAGAAGCACAGATAAAGGAAGGGGGAAAATAAACCATGAGCAGGAAAAATGAAATTATTCTTTGAGCTTTAATTATCTTTCAAGAAGTATCAATGGACCTGATTAATAATAATAGCAACAATAACCACAACTGTGGTAACACCTTACTCAGGGCTTTATAGGAAACAGAACAGCTTTCCTCTAGCCTGGTGAACAGAGGCAGGAAACAACAGCAAGGTGTTGGACCAAGAGTCAAGAAACCTAGTTTCTTTCTAGTCCTAGCTTTTTTTTACTGACCAGTTCTATTGCCTTAATCCCATCACTCTGAGACACTATTTACTCATCTGCAAAATGGGGTATTCTCCTTTCAAGGGTTATTTGGGCAGAATCAGTGGAGCCTTTACACTGGCTCTTCTCTCTGGCTGCCTGGCTAGATCTTTCTGCCGGAAAGCTGTATGGCTGTCTTCTTAATACGTTTTTGTTTTTTTTTTCTTCTGTCGTAAGTGTTAAGAGAAAACGATCTTAGGATCAAAAAAATTTTGGGAAGCAGTAGTCAAGACAGGTTTCTTCTTTTCTTTTTCTTTTTTTAATGTTAGCTTCAGGAGTACAACAAACACAGTGATCCAATAAAATCTATACCTTATGCTATGCTCACTAGAAGTGTAGCTGTCATCTGTCCCCAGACAGTGCTATTACAATACGATACAAAACGGACTGTATTCCCCAGGCTGTACCTTTCATCCCTGTGACGTCTTCATTCCTGAACTGGAGTCCCGCATCTCCTACTTCTCTTCATTCATTTTGTTTGTCCTCCAATCCCTCCTCCCCCTGGCAGTCACCAGTTCTCTGTATTTATGAGTCTGTTTCTGCTTTTCTTTTCTTCATCTGCTTTTTTTCCTTTTTCTTTCTTTTTTTTTTTTAGGTTCCATGTATACATGAAATCCTATAGTGTCTTTCTGTGTCAGACTTACTTCATTTAGCATCATACTCTCTAGGTCTTTCCATGTTGTCATAAATGACAAGATCTCATTTTTTTTTTTAAAGATTTTATTTATTTGTCAGAGAGAGAGAGGACAAGCAGGCAAAGTGGCAGGTAGAGGCAGAGAGAGAAGCAGGCTCCCCCCTGAGCAAGAAGCCCAATGCAGGACTCACTCCCCCTACGCTGGGATCATGACCTGAGCCGAAGGCAGCGGCTTAACAGACTGAGCCACCCAGGCGTCCCTTTTTTTTGACTAATATTCTATTGTGAGATATATATACAAATATATCACACATCTTATTTATCCGTCTATCGATGGACACCTGGGTTACTTTCATATCTTGGCTATTGGAAATAATGCTGCAATAAACATAGGGTTGCATATATCTTTGGAATTCGTGTTTTCCTTTCTTTTGGGTAAATACTCAGTAGTGGAGTTGCTGGATCATATGGTGGCTCTATTTTTAATTTTTGAGGCACCACCTTACTGTTTTCTACAGTGGCTGCACCATTTTACGTTCCCACCAATGGTGCACGAGGGTTCCCTCTTCTCCACATCCTCGCCGACACCTGTTATTTTTCTTCTTTTGGACACTAGCTATTCTGGCAAGTGTAAGGTGGAATCTCAGTGTGGCTTTGATTTGTATTTCCCTGATGCCGAGCGAAGTTGAGCAGATTTTCATGTGTCTGTTGGCCATCTGGATGTCTTAGTTGGAAACATTTCTATTCAGGTCCTCTACCCATTTTTTAATTGGATATTATTTGGGGGTTTTGGTGTTGAATTGTATAAGTTACTTATATATTTCAGAAATTAACCCTTCATCAGAGATATCATGTGCAAATACATTCTTCTACTCGGCAGATTGCCTTTTTGTTTTGTTTCCTTCATTGTCCAGAAGCTTTTTATTTTGATGTAGTCCCTGTAGTATATTTTTGCCTTTGTTTCCCTTGCCTGACGAGATAGATCTAGGAAACTATTAATAAGGCTGATGTCCAAGAAATTTCTGCTTGTGTTTTCTTCTAGGATTTTTATGGTTTGGGGTCTCACATTTAGGCCTTTAATCCATCTCGAGTTTCTTTTTGTGTATGGTGTGAGAAAGTTGGGCACCTTCCTTCTTTTGCATGTAGTTGTCCTGTTTTCCCAGCACCATTAACTGAAAAGACTGTCTTTTCTTCACTGTATATTCTTGCCTCCTTTGTCATAGGTTGAGTAACCTACATAAGCATCCGTTCATTTCTGGGCTATCCTATTCCGTTGATCTATGTGTTTGTTTTTATGCCAGTACCATGCTGTTTCGATTTCTGTAGCTTTGTAGTATATTTTGAAATCAGACTGTGATGCCTCCAGCTTTGTTCTTCTTTCTCAAGATTGCTTTGGCTGTGCAGGGTCTTCTGTGGTTCCATACCAACGTTAGGATTGTTTATTCTGAAATGTGTGAAAAGTGCTGTTGTATGTTGATCGTGATTGCACTGAATCTGTATATTGCTTTGGGTAGTATGGACATTTTAACAATATTATTCCTCCAATCCATGATCATGATGTATCTTTCATTTGTTTATGGTGTCTTTAATTTCTTTTATCCGTGTTACATAGTTTTCAGAGTCTAGGTCTTTCACTTCCTTGGTAAAGTTTATTCCTAGGTATTTTATTCTTTTTGGTGCAGTTACAACTGGCATTGTTTTCTTAATTTCTGTTTCTGCTTTGTTATTAGTATATAGAAATGCCCCAGATTTCTGTATATTCATTTTATATCTTGCAACCGTACTGAATGCTTTTATTCTAACAGTGATTTGGGGAAGTCTTTAGGGTTATCTATGGTATCCTGTTACAGCTGCAAATAGTGAGTTTTCTTTTTTCCCTCCCCATGTGGATACCATTTGTTTCTCTCATTGTGTGATTGCTATGGCTAGGACTTACAGTACTGTGTTAAATCAAAATGGTGAGAGTGGGCATCCTTATCTTGTTCCCGATCTTAGAGGAAAAGCTTTCAGTTTTTCACCATGATGTTAGTTCTGGTTTGTCATGTATGGCCTTTATTATGTTGAGGTATGTTCCCTCTAAGCATACTTTGTTGACCATTTTTTGTCACCAGTGGATATTAAATTTTGTCAGATCTCTTTTTTGCATCTACTGGTGTGATCATATTATTATTATTCTTTGTTTTATTAATGTGGTGTATCACATTGGCTGATTTGTACATGGTGACCATTCTTGCTCCCCAGAATAAATCCCACTTGATTATAATGACTTTTAATGTGTTGTTGGAATTGGTTTGCTAATATTTTATTGAGGATTTTTGCATCCGTGTTTATCAGGTATATTGGCCTATAGTTTCCTTTGTTTGTAGTTTGTGGTTTTGGTGTCAGGGTAATGTTGACCTCATAGAATGTATCTGGACATTTCCTTCCTCTTCTGTTTTTTGAAATAGTTTGAGAATTAGTGTTAATTCTTGAGATGTGTCATAGGATTCACCTGTGAATCCATCTGGTCCTGGGTGTTTGTTTGTTGGAAGTTTTTTGATTACTGATTGAATTTTGTTAGTTTCGTCTGGTTAGATTTTCTATTTCTTCTTGACTGACTTTTGGAAAATGGTACATTTCTAAGAATTTATCCATTTCTTACAGGTTGTCTAGTTTGTTGACATATCATTTTTCTTAGTAATTTTTATATTCTTTTGTATTTTTGTGGTGTTCATTGTCACTTCTCTTTCATTTCTGATGTTACTTATTTGGATCCTCTCTTTTTTTTCTTAATGAGTTTGGCTAAAGCTTTATCAATTTTGTTATCTTTTTGAAGAACCCATTCTTGGTTTCCTTTTTTTTTTTTAATCTCTATTTCATATATTTCTGCTCCGATCTTTACTATTTCCTTCTTTCTGTTGATTTTTCTGCTTGGATGATCTACGCATTGTTGTAAGTGGGTATTAAAGTTGCCTGCTGTTATTATATTACTGTCAATTTTCTCTTCATATTTTTCAATATTTACTTTATGTATTCAAGTGCTCCATTGTTGGGTGTGTAGATATTCACAATTATTATATCTTCTTGTTACTTTGATCCCTTTATCGTTATGTAATGCCATTTTTTGGTTACAGTCTTTATTTTTTTATTTTTATTTTTTTAAAGATTTTATTGATTTGAGAGAGCACACACAGGGAGAGTGAGAGGGAGAAGTAGACTCCACACTGAGCAGGGAGCCCCAATGCGGGGCTCAATCCCAGGACCCTGAGATCGTGACCTGAGCTGAAGGCAGAGGCTTAACCACCACCAGGAGCCCCACAGTCTTTGTTTAAAAGTCTGTTTTTTCTGATACAAGTATTGCTAGTTTGGCTTTTATTTTTGTCTCCCTTTGCATGAAATATTTTTTTCTGTCCTTCACTTTCAGTCTGTATGTGTCTTTAGATCTGAAGTGGGTCTCTTGTAGGCGGCGTATGTGCTATGTGACTTTTATTTTTAATTCAGTCATCCTGTATCTTTTGATCATTTAGTATTTATTTAACATATAGTGCATTATTTGTTTCGGGGTACAGGTCTGTGGTTCATCAGTCTTACACAATTCACAGCTTTCACCGTAGCACATAACCTTCCCAGTGTGATTGAACATTTAGACAATTTACATTTAAAGTAATTATTGATAGGTGTGTACTCACTGCCATTTTGTTAATTGTTTTCTAGGTTTGGTTTGTTTTTTTTTTTCCCCTTTGTAATTCTTCTCTGTTCCTTTTTTTCTTGTTCCCTTTCCCTGTGGTTGATGACTTTCTTTTATGTTTGGCTTTCTTAATGTACTTATTATTATAGGTTTTTTTGTTGTGGTTTCCATGAGGTTCATTTATAACATCTTAAATATATAACAGTCTGTATTAAGTTGATGGTCATTTACGTTCACACACAGTCTTAAACTCTTTTTACTCCCCCATCACATTTTGTATATTTGTTACTATAATTTGTGTTTTTATTCTGAGTTCCCTTTAACTAATCTTTATGATATAATTGGTTTTGCTACTTCTGTTCTGTAACATGTGTAGTAGCTCTGTGATTGTTTTGCTATCTTTACTGTATGTTTGCTTTTACTCATGAAATTTTGTCCTCATAATTTTTCTAATTTTGAATATTTCATAATTTTCCTTCCAATTATGACTTTCTCATTTTCACTTAATAAAGTCCCTTTAACATTTCCTATAGGGCCAGTTTAGTGGTGATGAACTCCTTTAACTTTTGTTTGTCTGGGGAAACTCTCTCCTTCTATTCTGAATGGTAATCTTGCTGCTGGGTAGATATATTGTTGTTGTTGTTGTTTTTCCCTTTCAGGACTTTGAATATATTATGCCACTCCCTTCTGGCCTGCAAAGCTTCTGCTGAAAAATTAGCAGAAGGCCTTTTCTTTTTTTGTAATTAGTTGCTCCTCTCTTGCTGCTTTTAAGATTCTCTGCTTATCTATAATCTTTAACATTTTAGTTATTACCTATCACCATGTGGACTTCCTTGGTTCATCTTGTTTGGAGCTCTCTGTGCTTCTTAACCTAGGAGTCTGTTTCCTTCTCTAGGTTAGGGAAGTGTTCAGCTATTATTTCTTCAAATATAACTTCTGCCCATTTCTTCTCCCTCTGGGACCCATATAATACAGTGTCCCTTCCCTTGTTGTTGTCCAAGAGATCCCTTAACCTGTCCTCCTTTCTCTTATTCTTTTTGCTTTTTGCTGTTCAGCTTGGGTGCTTTCTGTTATGCTCTCTTCCAGACTGCTGATCTGTTCTTCTGCATCTTCTAATCTATTGTTGATTCCCGCTAGCGTATTTTTCCTTTCAGTTACTGCTTTGTACTTTCTTAACAACACCTAGCTTAACAACTCTATTTAAAACTGAGACCTGCGGGGCGCCTGGGTGGCTCAGTGGGTTAAAGCCTCTGCTTTCGGCTCGGGTCATGATCCCAGGGTCCTGGGATCGAGCCCCACATCGGGCTCTCTGCTCCGCAGAGATCCTGCTTCCTCCTCTCTCTCCCTGCCTGCCTCTCTTGCCTACTTGTAATCTCTGTCAAATAAATAAATAAAATCTTAAAAAAAACAAAACAAAACAAAAAAAACTGAGACCTGCCCTGCCATATTCACATATGCCTGGTCCCCTTAAACCGCTATATTTTTCATAACACTTGGATTTACTCATTTATGTAGCACTCGGTACCTTTTTAATTATTATGTTATTTTTGTTTGTCTTTTCATGACATGTCCTTTCATTTCTCCTTTTGTTTGCAAGCTTCACGAGGACAGATTTTTTTTGCCTTGCTCAGGAAAGTATCTCAAGCATCTAGGCTAATGCCTAACCTATAGCAAATTCTAAACAGTTATTTGTTGATAAAACAAAGGCCAGTTTTGCTGGTTCCCAGTGCAGTGTTCTTTTCCCATCAATCCCATTTACCAACCATAAAGGATTAATTTGGAAATGCACATCTGCTTTGCAAACATATCCATAGCACCTGTTCTTTTAAAGACCAGTATCTCTTAAGGCATTTATAATTATTTATCACAATTGAGTTTGGCATGTTTCAGTAACGTAGCTGTTTCATCCATGCACATATGCTTGTGTAACCTTTCAGTAAATGATGATGTGTATGTATTTTTACAAATTTATATTTGACAGTTATATTTGTGGAAGAGGTCAGGTTATTTCATTTCTAAGTAGTGAAACCTATAATTTTATTATGTTATTGAAATTAGTGAGTGCATATACATTTCCATAATTATATTTGCTTTTCAAATATAATTTGTAGATGGGGCCAGATTATGTTCTTAGTTTTACATAGTGAAATCTATAACTAATAATATTAAATTCTCACTGAGATTAAAAATGAATATCTTAATAGTAATATAAACAAAGCTATCAGTTTTTAATTTACTGAGTAATTATTTTGATTCTTACATATACATTGTCTTTTTTGGCTTTTCGTTATCACTTAAATACACTGCAAGTGTAGTCATGTTATTTTATATTTATTAATCTGTTAATGTGTGTAAAAGTGCACTGGAAAACACCTACCTTTTTTGAAGCCTTACAAAAACTTGAGAGAGACAAGTCCTACACCAGTATACCTACTGTACAGGTGAGAAAATTGAGTTTCAAAGAATAAATGATTTCTCTAAGGTCACATACTAGAGGTAGCAAAACCAGGTATAAATCTTTTGATCTAAAAACATGTGGGTTTATCCATGAATCACTGTAAATGCACTCTTCTCATATAAATGTGATGAAAGCCATAGTACTCTTCTCCATTATCCTAGATGAGAATGGACAATCAGAATGACTTCCCCATGTAGTTTCTTCCCTGCAAATTATAAGAAGAGATGGTTGAATAGATAGGTAAATATATATTTATATACATAATATCTGTATTTACATATTATATAGATTGTATGTATGTATTCACATATATAAACCAATACATAAAATCTAAAGATGCATTTCAAATATATGGAAAATGGAGCAAGCAAGGAAAAATACGGGGTTTTTATGTGTGTTTTTTTTTTTTGAAAGGGAGAATCTAAAGCAGACCCCACACCCATCTAGTAGACAATTAAATAATAAATATGCAATATAAGGAATTAAGTACAGCAGTCACTGTTTTGAAATTGAGTAACTGTAGTATTAAGACATTGATCAGAGGAGCACCTTCGTTAAGCATCTGATTATTGGTTTTGGCTCAGGTCATGACCTCAGGGTTGTGAGACTGAGCCTTGCTTGGGTCTCTGCTTATGAGCAGTCTGAGATTCTCTCCCTTTCCTTCTGCCCTCCCCCACTAAAATACATGAATGAATAAATCTTTTAAAAAAGTACATTGATGAGAGAGACCAGTGGTAGATTTGCACAAAAACTTTTGTTTCATAATGACAGTTTGTCATTTGAGTTTACTTGTACTATTTAAAGATTTGTTACTGATTTTTTCATATTGGTAAACAGAATTTGGTTAATAGAATCTTTGAGTTTAACAGATATTATGACTAGTTGGGGACCCTTGTTTTGGCAGGGTCAAAAGTTTATCAACTGTTACACTGAGATTAGATTAGTTAGAGTCAGATTAAAAATTAACTCAAGCCTTGGGGCGCCTGGGTGGCTCAGTCGTTAAGCATCGGCCTTCGGCCCAGGTCATGATCCCAGAGACCTGGGATCGAGCCTCACATGGGGCTCCCCGTTAAGCGGGAACCTTGCTTCTCCCTCTCCCAATCCCCCTTCTTGTGTTTCCTCTCTAATTGTATCTGTCTCTGTCAAATAAATAAATAAAATCTTAAAAAAAAAATTAACTCAAGCCTTTAAGAAGAAAACAGAAGGTGTCCATAATGCAAAAATAAAATTAGGACATTTTCAAAAATAAAATTAGGACATTTTCAATTTTCCAGAAAAATTAGTTCTGAGCACCTTATTTTCTTTGCCTCTGAGAGGTCTGTGCAGTGTTCTCTGACACGGTAGGAAGAAAGAGGGAGCTTACACTACATTTTCTGCTCTCATTGCAGAGGCTTTCCTTAAATTGTTACAGGGAAGATTCATCCTCTTGGGCCAGCAGCTTCCTTGGTTTTTGGAAATGCATACTGTGGGAGTGTGTTAATGTCAGTGATGCCGTTATGCTTTGGCTTATCAGAACGATACTCAGTTCTGATAACCTGATTGCCCTTAGATTGCCCTTAGATGCTATTTCACATCCCTTTCTCCATAGGCTAGATAATTGTTACTCCTTGGTATTCTTCAAGGTAAGCAGTATGCCCTTTCCTTGGTCTTTTCTGTACTCAGACTCCTAAAAAGAAATGGCATGTATCACAACTTACTTTGAGATTTAACTGCTTGAAGTCTGTTTCAAACTCACTAGTACAAAGCAGCCATACTAGTTTTTAAAAAAAAAAAAAAAGTCCAGACCTACAGCATGGGTAGCTTTTACTTCTTTATTGAGCCAAAAATGTGGTTAGGACCAGGAGGGTTGGTAATGAAGAACCAGAATCCTCAGGATTGATAAGGCTGAGATCAAGGTTGTGTCTGTGACACTGTAGTACTCAGAAGATGAGTCAGTTCAATGAAAACAAATCAAACCAGTTGTCTGAGAGGTGTAGCATGAGTAGAAGGAGTAAGAACTTGGGAATTGGCCAGACATGTTTAGATGCATAGTCCCAGACTAGATGAAGCCAGACCCTCTGAATCAGAACCTCTGTGTGAGCGGCTTTGGAGTTCCCATGCCAGGAATCAAGTCTACAGAACTCTGAAATCCAGCATTCTAGGGGTTAAGAGGAATGAACTAACAAAAATATTTAGTATATGCTTCTTGAAGGGGTTGGGATTGACACTAGATCTTGACTAGGTTGGATTTTGATATATAGGAAAAAGGAATGTAGAATCAAACAGAAGATTCCATTCAGGGGAAATAACTGGGTAAGGAAGGACTCAGAAAGCAATAACAAGTATTTGAGGAACTCTATACTGTGAGCAACTTACAGACAAGGCCACATGTCCTTGCAAAGCCTAGCTTACAGTTAGGTGCTCAGTAAGTGTTTTTTGAACTGTGAAGGTTGTGCACCAACAAAAGTATGAATGGATGGGTCAGGGCAGATTTTTGAAGAGTCTTGAATCTGAGGCCAAGAAGTTCCTTCTGGATGTTGTAAACCAGGTTTCTGAAATGGAAAGTCAGATGATGAAAGTGTCATTTAGGAAGATTAACCTGGTTTCCATAATACCTAGGTTGAGAGAGGGTAAGGAGGTTATAAAGGGGTGGAACTAATGGGTCAGTACTCCCTCATCTTCATGTTGTCAACATTTGAAAAAGTGATTTCTTGAACTACACCCTCCTGGGTTCAGTTCTCTGCTCCATTTATCTCCCCTTGAAGATGTGTAACTTCTTGCTTTATCTTTAAGATAGTAACACATGGTGAAGATTGGGTCACATAAGTTAACCTGTACATAAGCTCCTCATAATAGACAATCTGTCTGATAGTGAACACTCAAAACTGGTGGCTGTCACCCAGAGAAACTTAATTCTCTTCATCTTTATAAACCTAACAGTTTTTCTATGTCTGGAAGAGAGATTTTTTTTTTTGTTTAACTTGATTAATGTACATTTACTTACCTTTTTAAAATCTCCATGTTCCCGTGACTATGATTTTTAGTTTAACATTCAGGACTTTTTCTGGAGAGACTGAAAAAGTAATAAAGATTTCATTCTCTGCTATTTAGTTCCCTTTCTTCAGGTTGCACGAGTTCTGTTGATTAGCAAAAAATGAAAAGCCAAGCTATGTGCTAGTTTCAAAACCGGTTTTCCTGCTGAATAGTTCTCACCTTTAGATGCACGCATGTTAGGAAACTGAATGTATTTTGAAAATTGTTTCAAGGATTTGAATCACAGTTTTAGAAAATCCTTAGAGCTCCTCATAATCAGATTAAACCTTAGCTATTTGCCCAACTGCCTACATCAAATTGCCTGTGACTTGAGCTTCTTAATAGTGCTTAATCTAATGCCTTAACCCTTAAAAATTTACCCTACAAAAAAACATATCTTCCACTTTGTGACTTTCCCACTGGATCGTCATTATTTCATTATTAAAACCTTAAGTAGAGCAGATTACGGATTTGTATATTGTATTTGAAATAATGAGGAAAGAGAACACATATATGTACATAGTTTGTTTTCCTACTTCCTGTTGTTTTGGAAGTAGTGAGAATTGATTACAAATGTTTAAGTGTATTGGTAAAAACGAAATAAGTGGACAATATAGGACTTACTTTGCATGACCTAGGAAGAGACAATGTTAGGAAACACTAAGATTAGGTGGGAAAAGTGGAAGACCCATCAGATGTGTTGAGGGCAGCGAGAGACCAGCCTGGCTGGTATGCAGCTGTTGCATCGAGGACTGGTCCCAGCAAGGCTGGAGGACTGCTTTGGACCAAACGGAATGAAGTCTTTGGGTTTCTGGTTCAAAGTCCATGATGCCCTCCAGCATAAATGTCGTTCCTATCTGGTAGACTTATTATGTCTTGTATGGCTTGATTCCCTGTCAGTTCATTTTCAAAGTAGAATAATTGCAGCTCCAGTTTGTGAGCCCCTTCAGAGGAACTTGGGGCAGCATCCCCAGTGGTGATAATCGGCATGTTCTGTGCTTGTACAACACTTTCCAATTTCCAGAACATTTTCACAGCATCCTCAGTTGATGTCGTTGAGTAAGTTGCTTTTGTATTATCTTATTATTTGCCCCCCCTCACCCCACGTACTGCAGCATAAGCTCTGCAAGGGCACAAACTTTGTCTTTGGTAAACAAACAAGTTTACCCCTGTACTTTCAGTGCTAGGCTTGTGCCTGCTCGTAACAGACACTCAAAGAATGCTTGTCGGATCACTGGACAGCTGTGGAGAGTAGCTGTCCCTTGTCTGAGGAAACTGACACTCAGACTGTTTTATCTGGAGTCCTACAGCTAGTAATGGTGGCTTGGGGATTCAAGCCCTTTTTATACCTGTGTCTTTGCTTTCTACCCTGTTGCTTATTCCATTATACCAGTTGCCTTTCCCGATATTCATCGTATATTCAGCATGACTTGCAAAAACACAGACCACAAAAAGTGACAGGTTTGACCTTATCCAAATTAAAAATTGAGACTATAAAAGACACCACAGTCAGAGATTTTAGAAAACCAAGCAATAGGGGGCACCTGGGTGGCTTATTTGGTTGAGTGTCTCACTCTTGATTTCAGCTCAGGTCATGATCTCAGGGCGGTGAGATCGGACTGCACGTGGGGCTCTGTGCTGAGCACGGAGTCTGCTTGAGATTCTCTCTCCCTCTGCCCTTCCCCTCCCACTACTCATGCTTGCGGTAAATAAATAAATAAAATCTTTTTTAAAAAATCAAGTAGCAGACTAGAAGGCATTTGCAGTCTATATTAGCAATATAGATTGTTATATATACAAATGAATTTTATAAATCAATAAACAAGACAAGCAATTCTTAGAAGCATACATTAGAGTTATTAAATGGTAGCTCACTGGAGGGGAAACCTGCACAGCCAGGAAACTTTTAAAGACACACCCCATTGCAGTAGTAATAAGGAAATGCCAATTAAAACCATGCCGCAACCCTGAACCTGGCAAAAATGTAAAAGATGGACAGTAGCAAGTCCTGAAAGTTCATAAGAGTGCTCATAAGAGCAATATGGTAGTTTTTACTAAAACCTGTATTCGTCAAACAACATAGCAATTCCACAACTAGACCTATTTTCAGAGAAAGTCTCAGTTGTGAAAACAAGGAGATTTGTATAAAGCAGCATTGTTTGTAATAGAAAAACTGGAAACAACCTCTGATTCCATCATAAGGAAATGGATAAATAACAATACAGAATATTCCCATGATGGAATATTACATAGCAGCTACAATGAATGAACTAGATTTGCATGTGTCCTCATGAAGAGATTGAGCTGCAGAAAGAGAAGTGTGATATAACATATATAGTTTTAAAATGTGTAAAACGGTACTGTTTGTGAATATCTGTACATAAATGTATAGAAATACAAGGACTGAAATCAAATTGATTATAATAGTTCTATCTGAGGATGGAACGAGGGCCAGAAGATGATGGAGATTTTCAAAGGAAATGATGACTTCATCGGTTAGTTCCCAGTACCTAGTAGGTACATTTGATAAATATTTATTGAATTAACTTGAAAAGATGTGAAACAAATATGACACAATTTCAACACATGTGATATATTTATTTCATTACTCTCTACATTTTTTCCCAAATTAAAAGTCAGCTTGGACTTGGCACCTGCACCATATTCTCAGGTCAGAGATCTTTTGAGTACAGCACAGTGGGACAGATGAGTCACCAGGCAGGAGGGCCTTCTTTGGTTTTCTTAAACCCTAATCCTTTCCTCTTGGCCGACTGAATCAACCTCAGGCCTTACAAAGTCAGACTCTAGCATCCATGCAGTTTTAGAGAATGAAAGGACTTCCTGTATAAGGGCATGTATGTCCTTGTCAATGCCCATTAAAGGAATAAGGATATTTTCCCATGTGCAAAGAGAGAGCGAAGAGCCGAATACTGACAACAGTAGCAACTAAGTTGAATTCTTACCGTGTCCCGGGTTCTAAGAACATTTCCTGTCGTCACTCATCCCCACAGCAGCCCTGTGAGGTGGCAGTGCCAATTAATTATTTTCTTAATATTCCAATTAATAAGTAGAAAAGAAAGGAAAAGAAAAACCCCATGACCCTTATTACTATTGGAGGCAACTTACTCTTCTGAGGGAGATACTTTGGACGGAAGTTATCCAGTCATCAGTCAGCCCATTTGTCTACACCTGCTTCTAGTTGATGATAATATCTAGGAAAGAACCTAGATGTCCATCAACAGATGAATGGATGAAGATGATGTGAGATATATATATATATATATATATATGGAATAGTATGCAGCCATCAAAAAACCAAAAATCTTGCCATTTGCAACGACGTGGATGGAACTAGAGGGTATTATGCTAAGCGAAATAAGTCCATCAGAGAAAGACAATTATCAGATGATCTCACTGATATGAGGAATTTGAGAGGAGAGTGGGTCGGGGTCATGGGGGGAAGGGAGGGGCGAAAATGAAAAGATGGGACGGGGGAGGGAGACAAACCATAAGAGACTCTCAATATCTTGATTGACCCTCTGAGGGTTGCTGGGGGGTGGGGGTGTAGGGATAGGGTAGCTGGGTGACGGACATTGGGGAGGGTATATGCTGTGGTAAGAGCCGTGAATTGTGTAAGACTGCGGATTCACAGACCTGTACCCCGAAGCAAATAATACATTATATGTTCATTAAAAAAAGTGGCCAGACTGAAGAGTCAATAAATAGTTCAATCAGTAGCTTATCAGGGCAGCCATTACAGGACCTATTTTAATCTATCATGAAGTTTAAATAGTACATTCAATCTAAAGCAAAACCAAATTCTCAAAGAGGGAAAAGACATTCTATATCTAAAGCAATTTATACATTGTTATAAAGAAACTTTATGGTCCTCATTTGGTGGATGGAAGAGGAAAGAAAGCCATGTGTCTGTAGATTCTCCCCACCCCTCCAAAGAAGTCCAAATTAGGTCCATAAGGGGAAATGGTGTGAGAGGGAAAGTTTTTTTTTCTAGGCACAAGCAAAAGGAAGTGGTTATATTGATAGAAATATGAGAGGTAATAGTTCTGTCACATTCTGAAAATGTTCACTTCTCTGAGATGCTGACAAATGAGAATAAATCCAAAGGAGAATGCCGAAGAGTGTGAGAGTCTAGAGCTCATGTCCTATATATGGACATGTATCTAATACCTAATATATTCAACTAATGTTTGTGGAAGGAGGAAGGAGGGAAAGATCAGAGGACACAGTAGGGAAGAGACGGAGGGAAGGAAAGGAGGATGGGAGAAGTTGGGCCCACTGAGGCTGTAACCTTAGTTAGGAAGGGTGAGGTATGGTGTGAATTGCCTGTTGTCGATGTCTGAAGGGCTCTCAGGTGAAAGAGAAAACACCAGCTGTGTCTGATTTCAGAGGAAAGTAGGATTGATGGATAATAGAGAAAGAGTTTTAGCTCAAAATAAAGGTTTTCCAAAAAACATAACATTTTAAAAACAGAACGTGCTACTTTGCAAAGTGGTGAGAAAACTTTCTCTGGAGTATTTCGCAGTAAGGTGGGTGAATTTCTATCAGAATTATTGCAGAAAGTGATTATTTCTGGCTTTGGGTGCAAAGTTGAGTTAGATGTCTGTGATTCTCTGATATTGTGAGAGCCAGCAAGCTGCTCGTTGATTCATCTGAGGTTTAAAATATCATTCTGTATTTTTCCTTTCTATGTTTCTATTCATCAGAAAAAGTCTGGACTATGTAGGGCTGATTCTGTGGCTTTATAGTGCTCTGTGACGGGAAAAGAACTAATATTACTGTAGTATTTTAAAAGTTATTTTTCACAAAGCAAGTGTAAGTTTAAGAAATGGAGAAGTAATCACATAAAATTTTCAGATATTTTAAAAAGTTATTTTACCTAACGATGTTAGATCTCCATGTAAGGAAGGACAGTTACTCTTCAGAAGGTTAATTACCCTGCTGGATATAATATGAGTGCTCCAGACAGCTTTGTTAAAGTTCCTACGAAGAAACCAGGCTACAGTTTATAAACTGGCAGGAAATCCTGGTATTTCTTCAATTTTTGTATGGGGGATACATACAAAGCTAGAGGCTCTTTTGTAGGAGTTAAGAGTGTGGCCACAGGTCAGATTTCATATTGTTAACTACGGATTGTGTTGGAATTACACATGGAGAACAAGACAGGTATACTTATTGTACTGATTCTAAAATGAGGTAGGACACCTTGAAACATATCAGTGTTCCATGAATACTTGTCATAAAATCTCTGTTTCTAGGTAAATGCACTCAACAGCAGCTGATTCCGTCATCAGAAGAAGGGAGGGTGGGTTTTTTCCCCCTGTATTATGTAAATGAGGTTCCAGATGACAGAACTTATTGGTGCCAGAGTCAAGATGAGAACCTGGGTTTCTTAATTCATATTCCAGTGCTTTCTGTCTCATTATAACAATTACTGGCTTTGTAGTGAAGCAGTTATGTTTACTAAATGGCTAAATGTGTGGGCAGTTCCCTGTAAGAGATCCTGTGGAATTGGGAAAGCTCATGTTTGTTAAATAGGATTAATTAATATACATAACACTGATTTTTTTTTTTTTTATCCTGCATTCTGGACACTGCTAAGTCCATGCAAGCTCTCCTTACAGGTTTGGCAGGAATAGGTTTTATTCTAAAAGAATTAAGCCAAAGTAACCATTGCTGCCATGGCGTTAAATAGCTTTCTCTGTGAGTACATTCAAGTGACTCCTATGTTAGAGAATTCTAGAGACTGAAGGAACAGTAAGGTAGAATGAACAGTTAGGTGACAATCAGACTGCTCACTGCAGTCCTTCAGAGGGAAGAGCTAGAGGAAGTAGCAAGTCAGTGTTGTAAGGTTTTCCTTGCAGCTGGAAGGAAACACTGTAAGATGGGTTTTGTTTTGTTTTGTTTTGTTTTTTTTCCTTCTGATTGTTCCCGGCTGCTGTCTTCCTAAGTCTCTCGGACTTGAGACTGCTGTATTACTGAGACAGTGGACTTGAAGAAAGTACTGATAAACAGCTTCCATTTCCCACAGTTCCCAGTTTGTCTGGTGAAACAAAGGAGGCTCTCTATTTAAGAATCAGGTCCTTGGTGGCTGTCCCAGATATCTGCATCATAACTCTTCATTCCCAAGTCCAGGATTAGTATATAGGAGTTGGCTGTTCCTCCTGTTACAGCCAAGAAGGATCACCAAGGATTTCCTACCACATGCCACCCCACTATGTGGGTAGCCCAGCACAGCATTACCTGACCTTTATGCCTCGCTTGCCACTGGCTGCTGGAGTCACTACATTTTCAGTCCTAGGGCTGTTTCAAAGCTATGCAAATGAGTCAGTTTGACTCTCTCCTTCTAAATAACAAAAACTTCATAACCTAACATCTTTAACTTTTCTAATATGTCTAAAGGCAACATACTTGTTTTCACACAGTCAGGCTAGAAAACTTTCCTTAAGTCTTTACTTCTCCGGTGACTGATTCTGGCTGTTATTTGAGAAAACACTGGAAGCGATAATCAGCCAGATCACCAGGGGAAGTGGAAGCTGGGCTCTCATAACTACTGTTCAGTTGCTACTTCCACTGTATCTTCCTGAAAACATGCCTGCATCCAGGGTCTTCTCAAAGGAAACTCAGGACTGTTTCTCACCCACCCCTTCTGCTGCCCAGCGTCACTATCCAGTAGTGTCACTGACTTTATCCTTTCCTTTTAAGGGTTGGGAGGGAAAACACTATTGCTGTAGTAGACAACATCTCTAAAAAGCTGTATTTAACAAGAAAACAAGCTTTGAGTGCTGAAAAGCTACAACTAGGTGAAGACTTCTGCCAAGAAAACATTTTTAAACTCTAAGGTCATAAAGTTAACTGTATTTTGTGTTTATTTTATGGAAGTCAAAGGAATAAATTGACATGCTCACTTTTTAAAGAAAACCTGGTAATAGTCTCTTAAATTATTTATATGACTTAAAATGGTCGTGCTTCTCTAACTCAATTCTAATTTTTATGATGCATCTATAATCATTTCAAACAGGCATTTATTCACTTTAAAATGTTTCTTCTACGCTAGTAAAAGTTACACTGAAGAAACACATTCAAAAGAAGAGCTTGATTGCTTACAGGGAGTTGAACTAAAAAAAAATGTGTAATGAATGAACTGACTGAAGTAAGCCAGCTTACCATGCAGAAATTATCCTGTTAATTTAGAAGGTGGCATTGGGTCTTAACCGGATTTCAGTTCACTTGTGCAGTTTACTTCTAAAACTATACATCCGTTCTACATACTTCAGACATATATGAAGCTAAAATACTTTATCATTTATTTCCTTACGTGTTTTATATTTACAGTAGTGACTTCTTCAAAATTTTTATATGGGCCCAGAATGGGATGGCCATCCGGTGGTATGGAGGATAGGGACTTAGGGGGGACGCTTGAAGCTTCTAATTTGCTCTTTAAAGAAGATGAGAAAACATGACAAAATTCTTTCTATTCTCCATTGAATAAGTGATTTATCAGTAAGGAAAAGGGTAGTAATGTTTTATAAAAGTGTTCATTTAGCAGGGTTCAAACAATAGCTTAAGAAGAACCCAGAGAGAAGATTTTGTCATGCAATGCTAATAGAAAAAAATGGAAGCCAGACACTTACATTTCCTTAATTTTATTTTGACACAATACCTTGGCAAAGGCAGTGGGCTGAGCCACATGTGGTATATAATTGTGATCATTTTGTTTTCTGCCTCTTATATATAAAATAGATAATACTTATCACCTCTTGTTCCACCCCATCCACCTCCCCATAGAATTATCTGTCTTCATCCATTAGCTCAGTGTTTTGGGAGACCAAGTTGGGTTGATGATTGAATGTTGATGAATTACTTAAGGTGAACTAAGGCAATATCCAGAAGATGCTCAAAATAACATGAGATTTACATATATAAAATTAGTTTGTAAAACTTTCTGACCATCAATAAAGGTTAAGTGGCCATCAACAAAGGCCTTTTTTTCCCCCTCCCACACAGCTCAAGCTGCATTTTGCCTTTCAGTGATTTATTTTCTTCTTAGAGCCTGCCAACTATGCTCAATTTGATCTTCCATTATCTGGATTAAAATGCTAAGGGAAGGGTGTGCTTTTCCTCCACCTCTTAGAAAAGACTTCACTTAATGAAGTGTGGCTCCGACTGTCACTTTATGATAATATACTGCCAAACAGCAAAGGGTGTGATAAAGGATTTCATTCAACAGGGAAAGAATCTAGATTGCTCAATAAGTCCCCTTATTGGATGGGTTTATATACTTTGAAAGAAGGATATAGAACCGTCCATATGACTCACATTCTGTCTCTTGCTCAGTATTAGCAATAAAAGAACACATCTTTGGACTTTACCATAAATCTACTGTAAACTATAGATATTTTGAGAATATATAGAAATAAATAGAATGCACAGAAATAGATAGGTATGATTATTGCTTAAGAAATTAGAAATAGGGATGCCTGGGTGGCTCAGTTGGTTAAGCGGCTGCCTTTGGCTCAGGTCATGATCCCAGCGTCCTGGGATCGAGTCCCACATCGGGCTCCTTGCTTGGCAGGGAGCCTGCTTCTCCCTCTGCCTCTGCCTGCCACTCTGTCTGCCTGTGCTCGCTCGCTCTCTCTCTGACAAATAAATTTTAAAAAATTAAAAAAAAAAAGAAATTAGAAATAGAGGGGCACCTGGGTGGCTCAGTGGGTTGGGCCTCTCCCTTCGTCTCGGGTCATGGTCCCGGGGTCCTGGGATCGAGCCCCACATCGGGCTCTCTGCACAGCGGGGAGCCTGCTTCCCCCTCTCTCTGCCTGCCTCTCTGCTTACTCGTAATCTGTCTCTGTCGAATAAATAAAAAAGAAAAGAAAAAATTAGAAATATAACCTGGCTCGAGTTAACAAAAAAAGAAAAAAAAGAAATATAACCTGGCTCATTTTTTCTCAAGAAATCATTAAAAACTTTCCTTGTTTTCATTCAAAAGGAAACCACTTACACATGCAGAATAGCCAACCTGCTTCCCCTCTGGTCAGTACTTGATAACCAAGGCACATACAAACAGAATCTCCTTTCATTGCTGTTGTTAATCGTGAAAGAGCTTTATTCTTCCCCATGTCCCCAAATTCAGAAACTGGTACAGTTCCAAGGTGTCCTGAATACAACTATCTGGCTTTGGATTAAATATCCAAGGAGTTGTATATTCACTCACTTCTTCCTGTGGAAATAGAAGTTGTAATAATCATTATGAGGATCTTGAAGTGTAACCTTAGCATCATTATTAGCTTTTTTTCGTTCTTACGTATTCAGTATTGAATTTGTGAATGACTTTATCGTTGTGAAATTGACACAGTTTTCCTGTACAGCAGATTTCCTTTTATTCTCTCTACATTGGCAGTTATTTAATATCTTTTAATGGGCCCAGGATGTCACGAAAGAAGTATGGTCTTGGATTTTATTTCCATACTCTTGGAGAGAAGGCCATAATTTGCAAAGTAACTGGAAATAAACTAATATTATTGTATCACTATTAAGAAAATATATTTGTCCAGTAGAATTTCAGTCTCCTTAAACTTGGTAAGTATCTACGGGACTGGTGAATTAATTCACAAATCATCTAAGCATTGTGAATACATTTTTAAGGTGTTTCAAATCAATTTTTGAGAGTTAACAAATCAAATATATTTATCTCCTGTCTTTGTTAACCAGGGAATGTTCTATGTGCCAGAGATACACATCTGAGAACTAGCTCAGAGTAATTTGTATATATGCTTTTCACGTCTCACCAGTCTTTTCACCAGCACCTGACAAATTTCCTGTAATATTCTCTTTGACATACACCCATACCCAGACGGTTTTTTCAGGAGTATAATTTATGTCCATGAGTAATTCTGGCCCGTTATTTCAGGACATCTGTGGGGATACCTCTCTTGTCTTGCTCAGATCCCCCTTTTTTGGGGGAAGGCCAGTGCCACCATACCCACCAGACATCTGCCACTACATTGAGAGAATGCTGACAGCCAGTGGTGCTGGCAGAGATCAGTGGTGCTTACGGCAGGTATCCCAGACTCTGCTGGGTGTCACCACTGATGCAAAGGAACCCTGCAGGTACCAGATTCCATGCTGTATTCTGCGGAAAAGTTGAGAATGCGGGTCTCTTGTTTTCTGTTCTGTGCGGGAGGGATGCAAAGCACTCCTTTCCTGCAACCCCAATATCTTATGTAGCTTTAAAAAATTTTTAAAAATAAAAACATTTCAGATTTTATGCCAAAAAGGATGCAACATTTAGATGCCAAGAAATGGAGATTAAAATGCCTAGTATACATGTCTCGACTACCTTGGTGTGGTGTGCTGATAAGGTGGACTTTACTTCCTCTGAGCTTTCTACTGTGTTTGTACTGTATTAAAATATCGATAATAACAGTAAATACTTGTAATGATAAAAATAATAAGGTTGTCACTAGACTAGACTTGCTTTGGGGCTTTGCTTTTTATGTAATTTTAACCTACTAGGGAAAAAAATCCCATTTTACTGTTAACAAAATTATAATTGGACCAGTACTCTGAGGAGAGACTGCTGCAAACCCACTGAGGGAGGTCCTATGTGAGCTTATTTGTTTTGATTGAAGGAAAATCCTTTTAGTAGGGAGTAGGTCATTCTTCAGCCAGACCCCTTTTCCTATGGTGTGTTTGTGGACAAAGCAGAGCGGAGTAACAAGAGTTGAAGGGTCCTCTTGGACCCTTCTCCAGGCATTTCTAAAGCCCTATAGAGAAATATTAGTGGTGACGCTGATCTTTTGAAGATAGTTGAGTTTGGTAGCTTAACGTGTTTTATACAAGATTCAAGATTTAACCAAACACGGCCAATTACTGTAGAGAGTAGGGCTGATGACTTTTTTCCCCCCAGCTTTGAGATGTAATTGACGTATGACATTATTTAAGTTCTAGGTGTACAATGTGATGAGTTGATGCTCTTCTCTATTGCAGAATGGTTACCGCCATAGCATTAGCTAATGCCTTTATCCTGTCTCAGAATCTTTACTGTGATGAAAACATCTCAGATCTACTCTCAACAACTTCCAAGTATTTGATACAGTATTATTAACTATATTCACAACGCTGTGTATTAGAAGCCCAGAATTTGTTAGTTTGTACTCCTTGGCCAGTATCTGCCCATTTTCTGTACCCCCCAGCTCTTGGTGACTACTACTCTGCTATTTCTATGATTTAGTTTTTTTAAGATTCCGTGTAAATTCCATGTCTTTCTCTGATTTACTTCCCTTAGCATAATGCCCTCGAGGTTCATCTGAGTTGTAAGGGCAGGATTTTTGTCTTTCTCATAGCTGAATATTATTCCATTGGATATTTATACCGCATGGTTTTTATCCATTCATCTGCTGACACTTAGATTGTTTCCATATATCGACTATTATGAATAGTGCTGCAGTGAACATCGGGGCACAGATATTTCCGACATCTTGTTTTCATTTCATTGGATGTATATCCTGAAGTGAGATTGCTGGATCCTGCCACTTTGATTTTTAATTTTTTGAGGGACCTCTGTACTGTTTTTCATAATGGCTGCCTCAATTACCATTTCCACCAAGCACACAGGGTTTCCTTTCTCCACATCCTGGCTAACATTTGGTAGCTCTCTTTGAGGAGAGCCATTCTAACAGGTGTGTGGTTAGGTTTCAGTAGAGTTCTGCAGTTCTCTGATGACTAGTCCTGTTGAGCACATTTTGGCCAACTGTAGGTCTTCTGTGAAAAAATATTCATTTCCTCCCTCCATTTTTTTAATCAGGTGGTTTTTGTGCTGAGTTGTTTGAGTTATTTATATACTTTTGGGTATTAACTCTTTACCAGAGCCACAATTTACAAATGTTTTCCCCCTTTCTGTACTTTGGCTTTTCATTTTGTTACTGTTTCTTCTATTTTGCAAAAGTTTTTCAGTTTTATATAGTCCCACTTGCTTATTTTTGCTTTTCCTGCTTGTGCTTTGGTGTCATCCAAAAAACGTTACCAAGAGCAATGTCAAGGAGCTTTTTGCTTGTGTTTTCTTTTAGGAGTTTTTATGGTTTCAGGGCTTAGGTTTAAATCTTTAGCCCATTTTGAGTTAATTTTTGTGAATATTAGAGAGGTCCAGTTTCATTCCTCTTCATGTAGTTACTCAGTTTTTAGAACACCATTTATTGAAAAGACCATCCTCTCTTTTGAGTATTCTTGTTCCCTTGTCAAATGTTCATTGACGAGATGTGAGGGTTTATTTTTAGGCTCTTGTTTCTGTTCCATTGGACTATGTGTCTGTTTCTATTCTGGTACCATACTGTTTTGATTACTATGGCTGTGTAGTAAAGTTCCTAGTATGGTTCAAGATGTTTGATGCCTCCAGCTTTGGTCTTCTTTCTCAGATTGATTTGGCTATTTGGGGTCTTTGTGGTTCCATAAAAATTTTAGGATTTTCTTCCTATTTCTGTGAAAAATACCATAGAAATTTTGATAGGGATTGCATTGAATCTGTGGATGACTTTGGAGAGTATGGAGATTTTGACAATATTAATTCTTCTGATCCATGACTGTGGGGTATCTATTTGCATCTTCTTCAGTTTCTTTCTTCAAAATCTTATAGTTTTCAGTGTACAGGTATTTTACTTTTTTGATTAAAATTTTTCCTAAGTATTAATTTTGATGCCATTGTGAGTGGGATTATTTTATTTATTTTTCAGATGCTTTTTTGGTAGTGTGTAGAAATGCAATTCTGTTGATTTTTGTAACCTGCAACTTCACTGAATTTATTGATTAGCTCTAAATATTTATATATTTTTTTACAGGATCTTTAGGATTTTCTATATATAAAATCATATCCTCTACAAAGATTTCTTCCTTTCTGTTTGGATGCCTTTTCTTTTTCTTGCCTGATTGCTTTGGCTAGGATCCAATACTATGTGCAATAAGAGTGGTTAGATTGGGTGCCCTTGTCTTGTTTCTGATGTTAGAGGAAAACCTTTCAGCCTTTCACCATTGAATATAATGTTGGCAGTGGGCTTGTCATAAATGGCCTTTATTGTGTTGAGATGTGTTTCTTCTATATCCAATTTGTTGAGCACTTTTATCATAAATGGATGTTGTATTTTTGTCAGAGGCTTTCTCTGCATCTATTGAGATATGATTTTTATCTTTTATTCTGTTGATGGGATGTACCGCATTTACTGATTTGTCTGTATTGAACCATCCTTGCAACCTGGGGATAAATCCCACTTGATCATGTATGATTCTTGTAATGTGCTGTTGAATTCAGTTTGCTAATATTTTTTTTGAAAAATTTGCATCTATATCATCATCAGGGATGTTGGTCTATAATCTTTTCTTGTAGTTTTTTATCTGGCTTTGGTATCAGTATAATGCTGGTCTTGTAAAATGAATTTGGGAATGCCCTGTCTTTGTTTTTTGAAAAAGTTTGAGAAATTGGCATTAGTTGTTCTCTAAATTTCTGGTAGAATTCATCAGTGATACTATCTGATCCTAGGCTTTTCTGTGTCTGAGGGGTTTTGATCACTGATTCAGTGTCCTTACTCCTGTTAGTTTGTTCAGATATCTATTTCTTCATGGCTTAGTCTTCATAGGTTGTATTTCTAGGAATTCATCCATTTTTTCTAGGTTAACCAGTTTGTTGGTGTATAATTTTTCATAGTAGTCTGTCATGGTTGTGTGTCTATGGTATCAGTTGTGATGTCTTCTCTTTCAGTTATGATTTTAAGTTCTCCCTTTTTTCCTGAGTTAGTCTAGCCAAAGGTTTGTCAATTTTGTCTATCTTTTGGGGAAAAAAAAACCACAACTTTGGGATGATTACTGTAATCACTAGTCTTTTTGTATCAATACAAAATAATAAAATATGTATTTGAAACCTTAGGTTACCTATCATGTACTTGGTCAAGAATTTCACATAGGGTTATATTTTTTAATTGTTTTACATCATGATATCATCTATTTCATCTCATTTTTTATTTCATATGAATAGGAAAAGACAAATCTATTCAAAAGGATGATTAGGTTTTTTAAGAAAATTCTACAACTTTCTTTGATAGTCATCCCATTAACAATATTTCTTTCTAGTTGTAATATTTTTAATTACACAGTTAATATGTTGTTAATGATTTCTTATTAAAAACTAAGACATTAGACATATACAGAGTAAAGGGTGTCTCCCTTTCCTTTCACCCACTCCCTGCCCCCTGTTATTCTTTCCCCCCAGAGGTAATTGCTATTAACAATTTAATATGGGTCCTTCCAGAGTTTTCCTTATATATATGTCTGTGTGTATGTATGTACATATACATGCATAGGCAAATAAATTGAGGTTTGTTAAACTGTTTATTTAAATCAAATCCAATAATGTGAAGCTTGTATTGTCCTTTACATTAGATGAGTTCAAGTCATGATTTTTTTTCTTACACAGTTGTTCTGTAAGGCAGTCTTCAAGGCTCTTTGTTTGTTTGTTTGTTTGTTTGTTTCTTTTAGCCAGTTCAAACACTCCTGACAAAATAGCATAGACTGGGTAGCTAAACAATAGAAATTTATTTTCTCACAGTTCTGGAGCCTAAAGTCAGAGTTCCTGTGCCAGCATGGTCAGCTTCTGGTGAAGGTGCTCTTCCTGGCTTGGAGACAGCCGCATGCTCATTGTGCCTTAACATGGCTGGGAGAGAAGGCAAACTGGTGCCTCTTCAGATAAGGGCACAAATCCCTCATAAGGGCTCCATCCTCAAGATCTCATCTATTTCCCAAAACTCTCTTCCAAATATGATCACACTGGTCATATGAATTGGGGGCGGGGGGACATAAACTTCCCTAAACCCTCCTCTCCAAATATGATCCATGTATGAATTGGGGGGGAACGTAAACATTTGATCCATAACACTTGGACTTGTGCAACTTTGTTTTATTAGTATTTTAAATAAAGGTGCCAAAACTTTAAGATACTCTAAACCTAAAAAGAAAAAATACATGTATTTAGGAATTTGGAAAACTGTTTTTTGAAATTCCAATATAATTAATGTAAAGTGTTATATTATTTTCAAGTGTACAATATGAGTCAACAATTCCATACATCATCCAGTGCTCATCATGATCAAGTGTACTCTTTCATTCCCATCACCTATTCCACCTACCCCCCACTCTGATAATCATTCAGTTTGTTCTCTCTAGTTAAGAGCCTGTTTTTTGGTTTCTCTTTTCTTCTTTGTTTCCTTTCTTAAATTCCACATTTAAGTGAAATGTGTTATTTGTCTTTTCTGACTGCCTTATTTCATGTAGCATTATACCCTCTGGATCCATCCATGTTATTGCAAATTGCAAGATTTCATTTCTTTTTATGGCTGAGTAATATTCCATTTTGTGTGTGTGTGTGTGTGTGTGTGTGTGTGTGTGTTACATCTTCTTTATCCATTCATCTATTTATGGACATTAGGGGTGCATATATCTTTTTGAGTTAGTGTTTTATTTTCTTTGGGTAAATACCCAGTACCAGAATTACTAGATCATATGATAATTCTATTTTTAATATTTTGAGAAACCTCTATACTGTTCTCCACAGTGGCTGCACCAGTTTGCATTCTCACCAGCAGTGCCCGACGGTTCCTTTTTCTTGACATCCTCACTAATGCTTATTGTTTCTAGTGCTTTTGATTTTAGCCATTCTGACAGGTGATACCTCATTGTGGTTTTAATTTGTATTTTCCTAGTGATGACTGATTTTGAGCATTTTTACATGGGTTAGTAATCTATATGTCCTCTTTGGAAAGTGTTCATGTCTTCTGCCCATTTTTCAATCAGATTTCTGTGTGTGTGTGTGTGTGTGTGTGTGTGTGTAGAGCTGTATAAGTTCTTCATGTATTTTGGATACTAACCTCTAGTTAAATATATCATTTGCAAATATCTTCTGCCATTCAATAGTTTGTCTTTTTGTTTTGTTTATTGTCCTTTACTATGCAAAAGTTTTTATATTCGTGTATTCCCAGTAGTTTATTTTTACCTTTGTTTTCCTTGCCTTAGGAGACCTATCTAGAAAAAGATTGCCATGGCTCATGTCAGAGAAATTACTGCTAGTGCTCTCTTCTATGGTTTGTATGGTTTCAGGTTTCATATTTAGGAGTTTTTTTAAAGATTTTATTTATTTATTTGACAGAGAGAGAGATCACAAGTAGGCAGAGAGGCAGGAAGAGAGCGGGCGGGGGAGGGGGGAAGAGCAGGCTCCCCGCTGAGCAGAGAGACAGACAGGGCTATTCCCAGGACCCTTAGATCATGACCTGAGCTGAAGGCAGAGGCTTAACCCACTGAGCTACCCAGGCACCCTCATATTTAGGTTTTTAATCCATTTTGAGTTTATTGCTGTCTGTGGTATAAGAAACTGGTCTAGTTTCATTCTATTGCATGTAGCTGTCCAGTTTTCCCACCACAATTTGTTGAAGAGTTTTTTTTCCCATTGCATATTCTTGCCTCTTTTGTCATAAACTAACTGGCCATATAATCGTAGCCTTATTTCTGGACTCTCTATTCTGTTCCATTGATCTTTATGCCTCTCATTGTGTTAGGACCATGGTTCTTCAAGATTGCTTTGGCTCTTTGGAGTCTTCTGTGGTTCCATGCAAAATTTAGGATT
The DNA here is from genome assembly GCA_004024625.1 of Mellivora capensis. Taxonomy (NCBI): domain Eukaryota; kingdom Metazoa; phylum Chordata; class Mammalia; order Carnivora; family Mustelidae; genus Mellivora; species Mellivora capensis. The sequence goes on along the minus strand of PISX010003665.1, from coordinate 91,145 downwards.
ATTTGTTCTAGTTCTGTGAAAACTACTGATGGTATTTTGATAGAGATTCTTTATAACTATATATTACTCTAGATAGTATGGATATTTTAACAGTATTTGTTCTTTCAGTCCACGAACATGGAATAGCTTTCCATTTATTTGAATCATCTTCAGTTTCTCTTATCATTGTTTTCTAGTTTTCAGAGTACAGGTCTTTTATCTCCTTGGTTAAGTTTATTTCTAGGTATTTTTATTATTTTTAGTGAAATTGTAAATGAGATTATTTTCTTAATTTCATTCTCTGCTAATTTATTATTAGTGTGTAGAAATGCAACAGATTTCTTCCATATATTGATTTTGTATCTTGCAACTATACTGAATTCACTTATCAGTTCTAAGAGTTATTTGGTGGGGTCTTTAGGATTTTCTATATCGAGTATATGACATCTGCAAATAGTGAATGTTTTACTTCTTTACTGATTTGGATACCTTTTATTTCTTTTCTTCTCTGATTGCTGTGGCTAGGATCTCCAGTACTATGTTGAATAAAAGTGGTGAGAGTGGACACTCTTGCCTTGCTCTTGATCTAGGAGAAAAGTTTTCAGTTTTTCACCATTGAGTATGATGCTAGATGAGGGTTTTACATATGGCCTTTGTTATGTTGAGATATGTTTCCTCTAAACCTATTTTGTTTATGGCATTTATCCTTTCTTTTGTTGATGCAATATATCCTCTTTGATTTATGAATATTGAACCACTCTGGCAACCCAGGAACAAATCCCACTTGATTGTGGTAAATGGGTTTTTTTCTAATGTGTTATTGGAATCAGTTTGCTAATATTTTGTTGAAGATTTTTCCATCTGTGTTCACCGGAGATATTGGCCTGTAATTCTCTTTTTTTATTAGCATTTTTATCTGGTTTTGGCATAAGGGTAATGCTGGCCTCATAGAATGAATTTGGAGGCTTTCCTTCCTCTTCTGTTTTTGGAATAGCTTGGAAAGAATAGGTACTATTTAAATATCTGACAGAATTAACCTATGAAGTCATATTGTCCTGGACTCTTTGTTTGTAGGGATTTTTTTTTAATACCAGCAATGAAATTGAAGTAGCATTTGTTCAAATTTTCTACTTCTTCCTGTTTGAGTTTTGAGAGGTGATATGTTCTAGGGATTTATCTATTTCTTCTAGTTTGTCCAATTTGTTGGCATACACATTTTCAGAATATTCTCTAATAATCCTTGTATTTCTGTGGTGTCAGTTATTATTTCTCTTTATTCGTTTCTGATTTTATTTGAGCCCTCCATCCCAATCCTTTTTCTTTTTCTTTTTCCTGATGAGTCTGGCTAAAAGGTTATCAATTTTGTTATTCTCTTCAGAGAACCAGCTTCTGGTTTCATTAATGTGTTCTATTGCTTTTTGTTTGTTTCTATTTTATTTCTGCTCTAATCTTTATTTTCTTCCTTTTACTGGTTTGGAGTTTTGTACTTTTTATAGCTTTTTTAGGTGGAAAGCTAGGTTGCTTATTTGACATTCTTCTTGCCCCTTAAGGTGAGTCTATATTGCTCTCAAGTTCCCTCTTAGAACAGTTTTTGCTTCATCCCAAAGATTTTGGACTATTGTGGTTTCCCTTGCAACTCTTTTCTCTTGCTCCTTTTAAAATTCTCTCCTGGGGCACCTGGGTGGCTCAGTTGGTTAAGCGTCTGCCTTTGGCTCAGGACGTGACCTCAGGGTCCTAGGATCAAGCCCTGCATCAGGCTACCTGCTCAGTGGGGAATCTGCTTCTCCCTTTCCCTCTGTTCCTCCCTCCTGCTCATGCTTGCTCTTTCTCTCTCTGTCTCTCAAATCTTTAAAAAAAATTAAAATTCTCTATCACCCTCTTGCACTATTGTTGGAGATGCAAACTGGTGCAACCACTGTGGAAAACAGAATGCTGGTGCCTCAGTAAATTAAAATGGAACCACTCTATGAGGGGCACCTGGGGGGCTCAGTTGGTTAAGCATCCAACTCTTGATTTTGGCTCAGGTCATGATCTCAGGGTTGTGAGTTCAAGCCCAGTGTCAGACTCTGCACTGAGGATGGAGCCTGCTTAGGATTCTCTCTCTCCCTCTTCTTCTGCCCACCCCTCCCTACCCCCCAACACATGTATACTCTCTAGAAAAAAAAAAAAAAAAAGAATTAAAAGGACAACCCTATGATCCAGCAATTGCACTATTGTGTATTTGCCCAAAGAATACAAAAACACTAATTTAAAGGGATACATACATCCCTAAGTGTATAGCAGTATTATTTACAATAGCCAAATTATGGAAACATCCCAGATGCCCATCGATAGATGGATGAATAAAGAAGTTGTGATATGCATACAATGGAATATGATTCAGCCATAAAAAGATGAATTCTTTCCATCTGCAACAACATGGATGGAGTTGGAATATATAATGCTAAGGGAAATAAGTCAGAGAAAGAAAAATGCCATATGATATCACTCATATGTGAAATTTAAGAAACAAGCAAGCAAAAGAAAAAAAAAAGAGAGAGACAAACCAGAAAATGGACTCTTAACTATAGAGAACAAACTAATGGTCACCAGAAAGGAGGTGGGTGGGGGATGGGTGAAATAGGTGATAGGGTTTAAGGAATGCACTTGTGATAAGCACCCGGTGCTTAAAAAAAAAAACCAAAAAACTTTTAAAAACCTTAAAATAAAAAATATAGATCTTTTAAAGTGTTCTATGGCCCCAACTACAAAGCTATATCATTTTACCCTTGCAAAAAATTTAACCATTAAAAAATAATAATAAATAAATATTCTCTATCACTACTTTTTGCCATTTTAATTACTAATGTGTCTTGGTGTGGACGTCCTTGGGTTGATTTTGTTGGGGGAGGGGAGGTCTCTGTGCCTCCTGGACCTGAATGTTTGTTTCCTTCCCATATTTGCGAACTTTTCAGCTATTTCCCCAAATAGATTTTCTGCCCCTTTTTCTCTCTCTTGTCCTTCTGGGGTCCCTATAATGTGAATATTGTTATGCTTGATGGTGTTGCTGAGTTCCCTTCGTGTATTCTCGTTTGTTATTCTTTCTGTTCTCTTGTTCAGCTTGATTGCTTTCCATCACTCTCTCTTCTGGTTGCTGATCCATTGTTTTGCTTCCTCTGCTCTGTTTATTCCATCTAGTGTATTTTTAATTTCATTTATTGAGTTCTTTATCTCCTGTTCTTTTTTATGTTTTTTATGTTTTCTCTCTTTGTTGAGGGTCTCACTGAGATCCTCCGCTCTTTTCTCAAGCCCAGGGAGCATCTTTATGACCAGTGTTTTAGATGCTTTATTAGGCGTGTTATTTATTCTCTGTTTGGTTTATTAGCTCCTTTGATGTGATTTTGTCCTGTTCTTCCGTATGGGACATATTCCTCTGTCTCCTCATTTGTCTAATTCCTTGTATCTGTTTCTACTATTAGGAAAGTCAGCTATGTCTCCTGCACTGGAACGTAGTGGTCCCCTGTAGAAGAGGTCCTGTAGGGCCCTGCAGAGCAGCATCCCCTGTATCAGAGCCTCACCTGTCAGGGATGTCTCCTGTTGGGGCTCAGCCTCATTTGCCTTCAATGCAGTCATCTGCAGTGGCTCTCTTTGCCCGCCATGGGCAGGGTTTAGTCCCTGTGTTAGTGGGATGGTCTGGGGCCACACTGGGCTTGAGTCGAGTCAGACCAGGCACAGGCCTAGGATGCAGCAGCACCAAACTGCAGGGGGCTCTCCCTGTGTTGTCCCCTGAGAAGCTTCTGTATGTGGCCAGGGCCTGCAGTCAGATGTCTGCCCCCAGCCCCTCGCTGGGGCTGTGGTAGGACAGGTGTGTGGGGTTACCTTACCTTGACCCCAGTGCAGGAGTGACTTTGGAGTGCTGCTGGCCCCTGGTTGGGGCTGCTTCACATGCCAGGTTTGTGGTACCACTTTGGATGGGTTCTGGCCTAGGACATTTTGAAGGGGGCAAGTCCACAGGAGCACGAGAGGGAGGGAAATGGCATCTGCCAGCTCATTTGTTCTTGGAGAAGTCTCCTAAATATCCCTGCCTGTCCGGCATATGCTCTGAGATGAGTATGGAAATCTCCCTCCCATATATCCCAGGGGGGGTTTCAAACTGCTGCTTCTACAGTGTATTTTCTGCAGGCTGTTTGTTGTGCTGCCTTTTTAAGGCTAAAAACTCAGTTTCCTCTCACCCTCTGGTTCTCCCAGAGCCAGCCTGCTGACTTAAAATTTCCAGGTGTTAAGCCAATTGTAAGAACTCGTGAAGTTAAGTCTCTCTGGTTTTCAAAGCCAAATGTTAGGGACATTTGTCTACCCAGTGTGGGTCTCCTGTGTCTGGGGTGCCTGGTGTGGGATCTGCTCCTCTCCCTTCCCCAAACCTGTGGTGTCCCTCCCTCCCAAGGACAGTCTCATGGGTCAGTTTTGCTCCCAGCTGCGTTCCTGCCCTTCCTACCCTTTGGATGTGGCCTCTTCCCTACATTTAGCTGCGGAGAATCTGTTGTGCCAGTCTTTGGGTTATTTACATGGAGGTGGGTGTTTATCTACTTGTATCCATGGGGTGAGGTGAGCTTCGGGTCCTCGTACTCCACCATTTTCCCTGGAAGTCCAGAATTTGGGTAATCTTAACAGAGTGCAAAGTTGGGGCTGAAATGAAGAGGATAAATTTTAAAAAAAAAAAAAAAAAGCTTAAAATCCTGTTTAAGTAAAAAAAAAAAAAAAAAGAGTTGTATACATATAGGATGGATAAGGTTTGAATTTGACAGCATTTCACATGAAAAGCACCTGGTGATGTTTGTTGACAAGTACTGACTGATGCAGAGTGTGAATGCAATCTCACGGATACCTGAATAGAAACATAATCGTATCAGAAGAGGCCAACAGTCCTTCTGCGCTCTTCCCTGAGTAGGCACTTTCAGAATACCATATTCTCACACAGCAAGTATAAGGCAAAATACAGCTGAACCAGGGATTTAATTTCCATTTGGAATACCGTGGATACTGTCTGAGTGAGTTTGCAGAGTCAGTCACTAAATACCGATGAGGTGAGAGGTGATTAATTAGTGTATGGTAAGTTTCAATTTCATACAGTAGTATATATAATAACATACACAGTAGATTTGCAGAAAATAAGCAAGAACTTGGTATTTTTATAATAAAAGCACATAAACACTTAATACCTTTGTTATGTTCCACACAAGTTCCAAGAGACCCTGGTCTAAGTCCTTTTGCTACGTCAAAGCGTGGTCTGTGCACCAGCAGCATCAGCCTCACCCAGGAGTTCGGTAGAAACGCAGACTTGTGGGCCCCGTTCCACACCAAGTTAATGAGAACTTGTATTTTAGCAAGATCCTCAGGTAATTTGTATGTTAACTAAAGTTTAAGAGCATGAAAAATTCTGAACCTCAGGTGTGTTCAGTGAGAGCTTAGAAAAGCTATAAAGATGTCTCTAAATTTCTTTTATATTCTCTTATAGCACGATGCCATTCCTTGGATAGAATAAGAAGAAAAATAAAGGACAGTGCAGTAGGGATGACTTGTGATTATTTCATTGTCCTACGCAGTTCCATCATTCTTACATTTTCACAGTTTGTTTTTCTTTCTTTTTTTTTTTTTTTTTGCACAAATTTAAATGCTTGAGTAATAATGAGAATTTCTGGGTGAATAAATAACAAGATTTTTTAAAATATAGAAAATATAAAAGCACTAAGATTCCACAATATACCTTAAATTCATAAGAGTCCACCGGACTCTTGTTAAATGTAAAATAGAATGAGTTTTATTCTACTTTTAAAATATACAATTTTTTCCCTTTTTTTTGGAAGAAAGAATTGTCTGAAAAAGAAACTCAAAAAATTAGGTCCAGTACACCCTGATGACATATCAGGTGTTAAGAGGGTTAAGGATCTGGGCACTTGGGTGGCTCAGTTAGTTAAGCGGCTGCCTGCAGGTCAGGTCATGATCCCAGAGTCCTGGGATCGAGTCCCGCATCAGGCTCTCTGCTCAGCAGGGAGCCTGCTTCCCCCCCCCCCCCCCCCCCCCCGCCTACTGCTCTGCTTACTTGTGCACTCTGTCTCTCTGTCAAATAAATAAAATCTTACCAAAAAAAAGAGGGTTAAGGATCTTTCACAATGCACTGAAAACCAGATCGCACATATGAAAATCTAGGTAGGAATGCAAAGTAATATGAAATAGAAGTATCGAGTGAATCCTGTAAAGGTTTAGAACAATGAGTGTCGTTAATTCATTCACTGAATATTACGCAGTCACGTTGTTCTTAGAATTGGGGATAAAATAGGCTGTTGGAGACCTATTGGAGGAGCCTGACAATAAACTAGCCAGTGACAGTTAGTCACTGTTAGTATGACACAGTTAGACACAGATAGTATGTGCTGTCCAGGACAGAGCAGGTGAGGAGAAAGGTTCTGCCGCAGAGATCCGGACACCACAAGGGCAGAGGCTTCCCTCCCTGCTTTGTAATCTGTGAGATGGATCCGGGAAGCCCTTGAGGGGTTGCGATTTGACCAGACTCAGAGTGAAAGGAGATAAAGATCCCGCGCGAGGAAACCAAACACAGCCAGCAAAACTGCAGGGACCTATTCTGTTCTAAATAAACCTTTCATCTCCTTACTTGAGGGAAACTGTCCAGCAGCCTCAGGGATCCCCCGGATGCAGAGAAAATCAACCCCTCCTTTCTCCGTCCGCTTCTTGTTCTGAGATGTCCTGCAGCGCAGGAAACCTAAGTGGGAGCTCTACGAAGAACCCTTCCTCTGCCGCCCCAGCTCCGAAACCTCTCACTCGGAAGGTGGAGAAGACACTGATTGTTACCGAACTTGGTTTGCATTTCGCACAGCAGTGCCAGTCTTGAGCTCACAGTCTCAATTTCCACATCTGTAAACTGGGAGAAACACACAAGTGTTTAGTAAACAGATGCTGTGTTTTTGTTTTTTTTTTTAATTGATATAGTGTATTATTTGTTTCAGGGATACAGGTCTGTGAATCATCAGTCTTATACAATTTACAGCGCTCACCATAGCACATACCCTCCCCAATGTCCATGACCCAGCCACCCTGTCCCTCCCCTAGAACCCCCAGCAACCCTCAGTTTGTTTCCTGAGATTAAGAGTCTCTTACAGTTTGTCTCCCTCCCTGCTTACTGTTCCTCATCACTATGGTTCCTTTATAGTTCTCTTCAGATGTGGTAACCAAATATGTTCAATTTCAATGTTCAAATATGCTTCAGTACCTCACTTAGATGGTTTCAGTCTCATGAAATTTATAAGAGAAACAGTAACAATTCAGTTCCTCTAAATGAGTGAGAATTCTAGGGAGTTCTCACCCATTTCGTGTCCTTGGCCACTCCCTCCAGAGCACTGTGGTGGGATAGATGGTGAGCGGGTTCACGTATCAGTGTGAAATATAGATAAATATACATTCTGGGAAGTCAGCTGCATGAAAGTCAGGGAATTTCGTATGTCCACTTCTAGCCATTCTCTAAACTTTCTAGTTTCATTCACAAATGTAAACACATTCCTATTCTTCAGACCCACGACAGACTGGCTGGGAGCCATCCCTTAGGGGCCGCCAGAAGAAGTATCAACATTAGACAGCCATTCCGAGCCCTGGGAGCAGCACAGAGGCCTCGCTGTGTAACAGTACTCTGGTTTGTGTCCCTTGTCTCTGGAAAGAGATGTCCTGTCCCTGTCTCTCACTTCTGTACAGCTCCGCCTTGACCCTGAGGGTCCCAGGAAGGTTTCAGAGTTGTGTCTGGTTAGTCTGAGAAGGATCCATTCCTGAGCTGGTTGGATCCCATTTCCCGATCTGCCATTATGGAATGCTTCAGATTTCATTTTCTCTGAAATGCTTTTTTTTTTTTTTTTTAAAGGCAAGGATTTAGATACTGTGTCTTCTTACAAACTCAGCAGTCTGTCTCAAGACCTTAATAACCTTTGCTCATTTACAAAGAAATGAGGAAGGAGTTGGTGGTGGGAAATAATTATTCTGATCAAATAAGTGTCTTTAAAATGTTCTAGGAAACAGTGTCAACAAGAGGACAAACACCAAGATCTTGAGTCACCGCAGTATACAGTATAATGCCCATGATTGATAAGTGCTAAAACCCACAAAATGCCTAAAACATAAATGAAGGGACGTGAAGAAGGAGTGAGTGAAGGCATGGGGGAGGGAAGAGAGGAGGAAGAGGAAGGAAAGGGAGGAAGAAACTGAGCTCCAGTTGACACAGCTCGGAGGAGGTGGGAGTCCCACTCAACTTTGTGCTGGCAAAAAAGTAGGTATGCTTTTCATGGCTCTCCTGTTTCCAGGTACTCTCAGAAAAAGGTAGCTGAGGCAGGAGTGCCTAGCCAGCCTGTCCCCCAGCATGGCGAGGTGCATGGCACAGAGCCGGGAGACCATCTCCACTTTGTGTAGGGAGTCAGCCTTACACAAAGGCTGTAGGTTTGCCTCCAGTGGGTCACCACTGCCTCCAGGTGGTGGTCTTCCTAGTGGCCATAGAACAAGGAGCAGAGGCGGGACATCACCTGAGGGTTTTGCAGGCCTATGCCTCTGTTAGGGAGGAGCATGGTGTGAGGGGTGAGGAGGGCATGTCATGAGGTGGGTGGAGGCCACCTTGCTATGGGTTCTGGCTCATCCATTAGAAAGATCTGTTTTTGGTGCTTTGATTCTTTCCTGTAAATCCTTTCCATATGGAATCATATCCCTTTGGCACAAAGAACATCTTCAGCATACATTGTAGTGCAGTTCTGCTGGCTACAGATTCTCTTACTTAGGCATCATACGACAATGTCCTTATTTCACCTTCATTTTTAAAAAATTTTTAAATTTTTTTATTTTTTATAAACATATAATGTATTTTTATCCCCAGGGGTACATGTCTGTGAATCGCCAGGTTTACACACTTCACAGCACTAACCATAGCACATACCCTCCCCAATGTCCATTACCCCACCCCCCTCTCCCGACACCCCGACCCCCAGCAACCCTCCGTTTGTTTTGTGAGATTAAGAGTCACTTATGGTTTGTCTCCCTCCCAATCCCATCTTGTTTCTTTTCTTCTTTTCCTACCCCCCAGCCCTCCGTGTTGCATCTCCACTTCCTCATATCAGGGAGATCATATGATAGTTGTCTTTTTCTGATTGACTTATTTCACTAAGCATGATACTCTCTAGTTCCATCTACGTCATTGCAAATGACAAGATTTCATTTCTTTTGATGGCTGCATAGTATTCCATTGTGTTTATATACCACATCACCTTTATCCATTCATCTGTTGATGGACATCTAGGTTCTTTCCATAGTTTGGCTATTGTAGACATTGCTGCTATAAACATTCGGGTGCACGTGCCCCTTCGGATCACTACGTTTGTATCTTTATGGTAAATACCCAGTAGTGCAATTGCTGGGTCATAGGGTAGTTCTATTTTCATCACCTTCATTTTTGAAGGATATACTGTTCTACCTTGCAGTCCCTAACCAACCACTGATTTGCTTTCTGTCACATATCTAAGTTTATGTTTCCTAGAATTTCATGTAAATGGAAACACATGGTATGTTCTGTCTCTTTCTCTGTCTAGCTTCTTCATAATTTTGAGAGCCATCCGTGTTGTGTGTGCATCAGTCATTCTTTTACTCTGTTGAGTAGTCTTTCATTGTATAGACATGCCACAATTTATCCATTCACCTATTGATGGACATTTGGGAGGTTTCTATTTTTTAGCTATTAAAGCTGCCATGAATATTTGGCATACATGCTTTATTTTTTCTTGGGTAAATATACCTAGAAGTAGTATGCTGGATCATATGGTAGGTGAATGTTGATGTTTTTACCAAACTACTAAACTGTTTTTCAACATGGTTGTACCATTTTACATTCTTAGCAGGTGTGGTAAGCAGGTAGGGTTACACAAAATAAAGCTTACTTCCAACCTTTCCATCCTTCAGCCTTTGTTATACAAAGCTATAAATTAAATTTAAAGTCATGGAACATTCCACTGGGTAGTTCAAAGAAAACAAAACACCTACTCAAAAAGATATATGCACCCCACTGCTTCTTGCACCACTATTAACAATGGCCAAGATACGGAAGCAACCCAAGTGTCCATCAATATATGAATGTAAATATACCTATGGTGGAATATTATTCAGCCATAAAAAATGAGATCTTTCCATTTGTGACAACATGGATGGACCTAGAGGGTATCATGCTACGTGAAAGAAGTCTGATGGACAAAGACAAACACAACTTGGCTTCACTTAGATGTGGAATCTAAAAAACAGTACAAAAGCAGAAACAGACCCATGGAGAACAAACTGATGGTTGCCAGAGGAAACATGGGTGAGGGGATGGGCAAAATAGATGAAGATTAGGAAATACATATTTCCAGTTATGGAATGAAGAAATCATGGGCCTGAAAGCACACAGGGAATATAGTCAGTGGTACTGTAATAGCACTGTGTGGGGACAGATGGTAACTACACTTGTGGCGAGCATAGCATAGCCTCTAGAGTTGTCCGATCACTATGTTGTATGCCTGAAACCAATATAGCATTGTGTGTCACCTGTACTTCAATAAAAATAAAGTCCCAGCACATGGACTTTAGTATGTGGGCAAGGGGAAATCCCTGAAGTTGTTTTAGAAGTGGGGTTGGAGAATTGTTTGGCAGAGAATTACTTGGCCTGGGGAACTTGGAACATAGTCTGGAGGGGAAGCCAATGCCATGGATGGGCATCTTCTTTTGCTCATGGGGTTTCCTGTGTAGAGGGGCACGGCCCCAGGACGGCTAGCATGGGGCCCTCTGAAGTATGGTGTTCAAGATGGCATTCTTCTTGCTGAGGTGTAAGGGCAGTACTGTTGCCCTCTTTCTAATCTGTCCAAATAACCATCTTTAAAAACACACCTTAAATCCTTACTCCTGCAGGGTTCTCCGTCATTGTGGCAGTTCTGTGTGTCTCCTTCTCAGGTGTTTGCTGTTGCCTTTCTCTGTATGTGTCACTTTCACATTTTGTCTGTACGCTTTTGAGTCCTTTTTGTCCTCCTTTGTCTGGCAAAGTGTTAGTACATAATGGTTGTTCAAAATGTTGACTGAGTGAGCGAAGTGTGCTGCATGTAGTGTAGTTTGTTGATTTTTCTTAGCTCCTGGGTTATGGTGTTCCTCCTAGGAAATCACCCAACATGCTTTTACCATAGCACCTAGTGTGAGGCTATGAATTCATTACCCGAGATGCTCTCTCCCATGCTGTGCCAAGTGTTCATCCTTCCTTGGCTAACGCTACCCAACCTCTACTTAACACTTAATGTTTTACTAATCCGGGATAAATTTTCATTTGTTCTTCTGATCTCGTCTACGGCCATACCACCCTGAACGCACCCGATCTCATCTGTTCTTCTGATCTCCTCTCAGTATCTCATCATCTTTTTAGATTGTATCCTTACTAAGCTCTTTTAAATAACCCAGAAATAAAGAGTTTATTTTTATTCTGGTTTCTGATTTTCCCAGTATTGGCTTTATTTCCACCTGTCACGTGGGTCCGTAGAGACGCTGGTTGTAAACATTCCCCAAGTGAGTCCCGTCTCAATCTATTTGTATGTTCTGATTCTTCTTCCTCAAATGATCTTCCTTCTCCATCTAGAAGGTGTCCTACAGCCTTTCAGAACTCAGCAGCAGCAGCAGCATCTCTTCCTGGAAAGCTACTCTTTTTAAAAGAACTATATTAAATTTGCTACCTCTATGTTCTTTTGTTCATTTCAGGGGTACAACATAATAATTCAGTATATACATAATCTAGTGTGTGTGTGTATATATATATATGAAAATGATCACCACAATAACTATGATTAACATATATAGTTACAGTTTTTGTTCATTTTACATAGAAGTTTGTACCCACCTTGCCTACCCTCATATCACTGCCTCTGGTAACCACCAAACTCTTCTTTTACCTATGAATTTGGGGTTTTGGTTTTTGTATTTTTAGATTCCGCATTTAAGTGAGATCAGAAGATACCTGTCTTTCTCTCTTATTTCATTTAGCATAATACCCTCAAGGTCCATCCATGTTGTCACAAATGGCAAGATTTCCTTCCTTTTTATGGGCAAATTTTTTTTCCTCTCTGTTCTTACAGCACGTCCCTGACGTTTCTCTCATACTGAAGACATTAATATTGTAATTATTGATTTGCTTATCAGTATCCTATGTCAAGATGAGTACTGGGTCTTATTTGACTTTGTATTTCAACTCCTAAGATTGTGCTGGCACATAGTAATGGTCAGGTAATTGATTAATGAATCACACATTAATGACTTAAAGATTGGAGTGTTCCTTTTATTTTATTTATTAAAGTACAATTTAGATACAGTGTTATGTTAATGTACAATATATTGATTCAATTCGATAATTACTCAGTGCTAATCATGATCAATATAGACACCATCTATCACCATACAACATCATTACAATATTATTGACTATTCTCTATGCTGTACTTTTCATCCCTGTGATTTATTTCTTTTCTAACTGGGAGTTTGTACCTCTTAATCCTGTGTATTTTGCCCATCCCCTACCTGTTTCCCTGCTGGCAACCACCAAATTTTTTCTCTGTATTTTAGAGTCCATTTTGTTTTAGTTTGTGTTTTAGATTCCACATGTTACTGAAATCATATGGTATTTGTCTTTCTCTGTCAGACTGCTTTCACTTAGCATTATACCCTCTAGGTCCATCCATATTGTCACAGATTGTCACAGATCTCTCTTAATGGCCACGTGATAATCCATTGTATATATACACCACATCTTCTTGATCCACTCATGTGTTGGTGAACAGCTGGGCAGCTTCCATAACTTGGCTATTGTAAATAATGGTGCAGTAAACATAGGGGTGCATGTATCTTTTCAAATTAGTGTTTTTGTTTTCTTTGGGTAAATGCCCAGTAATGGGATTACTGGATCATACGGTATTTCAGCTTTAACTTTGGGGGGAACCTCCATACTGTTTTTCACAGTCATTGCACCAATTTAGTTTCCCGCAGCGTGTGAGGGTTCCTTTTTCTCCACATCCTTACTAACACTTGTTATTTCTTGTCTTTTTGATACCAGCCATCTGACAAGTGTGAGATGATATCCCCTTATGTTTTCAGTTGGTTACCCCTGACAGTTAGTGAGGTCGAGCACCTTTTCATGTGTCTTTTGGCCATCTGTATATCTTTGGAATAATGTCTGTTCACATCCTCTGCCCATTTTTAAATTGGAGTATTTGTTTTTGGGTGGGGAGTTAGGTCTTTATATATTTTGGATACTAACTCCTCACTAGATATATCATTTGAAAAATATCTTCTCCCATTCAGTAGATTGTCTTTTTGTTTTGTTGATGGTTTCTTTTGCTCTGCAAAATCTTATTTTATATAGTCCAGTTTATTTTTGCTTTGTTTCTCTTGCCTAAAGAGACAGATCCATAAATATATTGCTAAGGGCAGTGCCCAAGAGATTACTGCCTATGTTTTCTTCTAGGAGTTTTATGATTTCAGGTCTCACATTTAGGTCTTTAATCCATTTGAGTTTAGTTTTGTGTATGGTGTAAGAATGTGGTCCACTTTTACCCTTTTGCATATAGCTGTCCATATTTCCCAGCAGCATTTATTGAAAATACTGTCTTTTCCCATTGTACATTCTTGCCTCTTTTGTCATAGGCTAATTGGCTATATAGGTTTGGGTTTATTTCTGGGCTCTATTCTGTTCCATTGATCTCTGTGTCTGTTATCATACCAGTACCATACTGTTTTGATTAAAGTCGCTTTGTAGTATAGCTTGAAATTTGGAATTTTGATACTTCTAGCTTTGTTCTTAAAATTCCTTCAGCTGTTTGAGGTCTTTTGTGGTTCCATACAAATTTCAGTATTTTTCTATTTCTGTGAAAAATACTATAGGTGTTTCGATAGTGATTGCATTGAATCTATAGATTGCTCTGGGTAGTATAGACATTTTAACAATATTCTCCTAATCCATCAGCATGGTGTATCTTTCCATTTGTTTGTGTCATCAGTGTCTTACCAACTTTCATCAGTTGTCTTTTAGTTTTCAGAGTATAGGTTCTTTCACCTCCTTGTTTAAATTTATTTCTAGATATTTTATTCTTTTTGGTGCAACTGTTAATGGGATTGTTTTTTTAGATTTCTCTTTCTGCTACTTCATTATTAGTATATAGAAATGGAACAGATTTCTGTTAATTTTGTATCTTGCAACTTTACTAATTTATCCATTTTAATGGATTTTGTGGAGTCATTAGGATTTTCCACCTGCAAATAGTGACAGTTTTACTTCTTCTTTACCAATCTGGATGCCTTTTGCTTCTTTTTCTTGCCTGATTCCTGCAGCTACAACTTCATAGTACCATGCTGAATAAATGTGGTGAGAGTACACATCTTTGTCTTATTCCTGATCTTAGAGGAAAAGCTTTCAGCTTTTCACTGTAAAGGATGATGTTAGCTCCTTGTGGGTTTTTCAAATATAGCCTTTATTATGTTAAGGTATGGCCCTCTGAACCCACTTTGTTGAGAGTTTTCTTCATGAATGGGTTTGTATTTTGTCTAATGCTTTTATGGTGCCTATTGAGATGATCACATGGTTTTTTAATTTTTCCTCTTGTTAATGTGATGATATACCAGTCGATTTGCAAATATTGAACCACCCTTTTATCTCTGGAATAAATCCCACTTGATTGTAGTGAATTATCCTTTTAATGTGTTGCTGGAATTGGTTGCTAATATTTTGCTGAGGATTTTTGGGTCTATGTTCATCAGAGATATTGGCCTCTAGGGTTTTGCTGTTGTTGTTGTGTTGTTTTGTTTTTGTAGTGTCCTCTGATTTTGTTATCAGCGTAATGGTGTGGAATGCCCTTTGTTACTCATTTTTTTCCACTCTACACTCTCCATATCTTCCCCTCTCTTTTATTTCTGGTCTTCCACTGTGACTAAATTTCTGCAACCTCATAGAACTAATACAAGCTCTGTAACCTTTAGTTAAGAGTTTTCTTAGACCTACAGGTGTAGGAAAATGGATTTTGGACAATAGCAAACAGACTGAAAAAGCTTAAACATGTGTGGGTGGATGTGGCAATGAAAGGAAGATTTCATTGGTGTTTGTTAGGAGGATGGGTTCATCAGTGAGGTTAACATTCTTTGCTCAAGAATGAGAGGCCTCGGGACGCCTGGGTGGCTCAGTTGGTTGGACGACTGCCTTCAGCTCAGGTCATGATCCCGGAGACCCGGGATCGAGTCCCACATCAGGCTCCCAGCTCCACGGGTAGTCTGCTTCTCCCTCTGACCTTCTCCTCGCTCATGCTCTCTCACTGCCTCTCTCTCAAATAAATAAATAAAATCTTTAAAAAAAAAAAAAAAGAATGAGAGGCCTCAGGACGGATCTCCTCTTTTCTAATAGCAACACAACTCTTACTCTGTCATACTGACATGTGAGGTAGGTGACCATTCTCAAATCTAGAGGTCTCCCAAGATGTTCTTCATGGAAATCAAAACACTAGAAACTTCCAAGCTTGATTGAGCCCAGATACTTTTTATAGAGCTACAACGAAATAATAAAGGTCCTAATACATGGCCAGCAGGTATAGGTGCTAACAGATGTCAGCCACTAATCCTCATCCACTCTCCCAAGCTTCCTAAAGTCCCCAAAGATTTAAGTTTCCTGGAAATTTTCTCAGGATCAAAGACACAAATAAAAAATAGGTCTAAATGATAGGTGCCAATCACCAAAAGTACAGATCTTCTCAGATGCCAGTAAGTTAATTCTCCTCTTTGGCACTTAGACTTTCTTTGAGAATGAGATGCTTTGACTGCACTCCCGCTGTTGATTATACAGAATGTTCTAGATGAACATCCTGAGGGTTGTCACGCTCAACTCACCCATCTACTGGCCCCAGAATCCTCTTCAAACATCCCTTTCCTAAGAACACTGGGGAGTGCTTTGCCTTTTCTTCCTTTTGCTTGAGGTGGTGCTCTAGACTATTGAGCAGCGGTAGGGAACACCTTAGCAGGTATTTTGAGCAGTGTAATAGCACACCAGCATCAACAGGAGCTAAACCAAGAGCGTGTGGCCAATTTAGCAACCATAAGATTCTTAACAGAAATTCTCTTGTCTCAACCTCAATCCAGTTAAAGTGACAGTAATAATCCGATATACCTAGTAATAATCCGATATACCTAGTGACACTGTTTACTACGGTATTAAATAAATATTCATGTAATAGAAAAGGTTTTGAAAACAAAATATGAAGGTTATGAAAAAAATAGCTGTACTGCTTAATTTCCTTACTTGAAAAATAAGACCCCTTTAAAGCTTTAGATTCAACTTTGTAAAATACAACTCAGCTGAATTTTCGTTTAACAATTACATTATATCCTGTAGGTACAGACCCTCCATGTTGTTTGCACACAAGCTCTGTTAATAGTAACAACAGAAGTTGCTTATGGGAAAGTTTATGCCTCTAAGCATATTAGAGGGAAATGAAATTAAGGTCAATAACCCCTCACTGTTTAAATGTGCCAAGCCTGTTTTCCAGGACTCCTGTTGCCTAAGGAAAGGAAAAAGGAATTGTTTCCTTCCAAATCCACACAAGCTCATGAATGGTGAGGCTGCGTTTAACTCGTCCATTTTCCTTCAGTTTCTGCATCTGAGAGTCCCTGAAGCTAGGACTGGGAGATTCTGGTAGCTGGTCTTTTGGTAGTGGTCTGTTTTGAGAGTTACCCCTCCCCGCAAAAAAACCCACTTTAATCATTTTTTTCCTTTTCAGGAGCATCTAAAGGCCTTTGATGATGAAATCAATGCTTTTTTGGACAATATGTTTGGACCTCGAGGTGAGTAAGCTACTCGAGAACTTCACGTGGAGGAGGGTTTTGTCACTTCTGGTGTCTTTTCAACAGGATAGTGCTCAACATTTAGAGATTTAACTTCCCTCACCTTTGATATCCTTCTCCCAGGACATCCAGAAAGCCTCAGTTCTCCTCAGTCTTCCTGGGGTGAAAGTCCCGGGAGCCGCAAGCAAGGGCAGAATGCAGTGCGGTTGCGGCTGGCTGTCCTTGCGCCCTCCGCGACTTCCACTGCTTTCTCCGCCACCCACTCACCACGCACCTTCCGCACATGCGCTGTCAGCGGTGGTCTGTGCGCTTGCGTGTCTCCTCTTTGCGCTCACTCCGCCCGGGCTGTGGCTGCTGCGCCTGTGCGCCTGCGCTCTTGCAGGTCCCGGTCACCCCCGCTCAGTCTTCTCCAGCGCCACCGGCATTTTAGTCACACTACACGGCTTGCAGATGAATGAGCCCAGCTGGTTCACACTGTGGGAAATCTGTGGTTCTGTGGTTCTCTAAGTTATTTCCCCAGCCCTGCTGGGTAGGGGTGGAGGGAAATGGCGTTTTCCTGTCTCTCAAAAATCTAAACAGAACCATGTAGAGATGACTTGGGCCACTTCAGTCTCTGTGTAGGCTTTAGAAGCTTTCCTAAATGAATGACTGTTTGTATAGTTTTATTATAATGATACTGTGCAATTGTTCAGAGCTTTAAAAAAAAACATTTTAAGTAATCCCTACATCCAGCGTGGGGCCCGAGATCAAGAGTCACCTGCTCCACTAACCAAGGCAGCCCAGGCGCCTTTGTATGGAGCTTTAAAACGTCTCACACGATCCCCTCCCCATTTTATCTTTGTGACAGCCCTGTGGGGGTAGGCAGGGCGGCATATCTGTATCTCAGAAGCTTGACTGTGTTCTCGGCCTCGCGGTTCTCGTGGGTGGGAAGGGAATGGTTCAGGCAGAGGGCACAGTGCTCACTTGGGCATGCGGGGTTTCTTGGAGACTGTGGCTTTCTATATTTGGCACTGCACTAGAGAGTGGAGCAGTCTCTCCGACCCGGGTTCGCACTGAGCTTTGTGTTTACGAAGATCACGGTGATCAGGAGTTATGTGGATGGGGGTCCCGGAAGGATAGGGATGCAGTCGTGTACTCAGCTCTGAGCATTTTTATGGGAGGTTCTTTTGTAGTGAGGGGATTGTAAGATGGACAGCTGACAACTGGATCAGGTAACCTCCACGATGACAGGGAGGCTAGCATCTGGGCCATCAAGAATCCATTTTCCCCTTCCTAAAAGTGGCACAAGCTTAAGGTGACTGGCAGGCCACCTTGTAGACTTCTGGGTGTCCCCTCGTCTTTTCCGTACTTACTTATTCCATATTACCATCAAGGGCTATTGTTCGGGGCAAATACCTCACTCAGATACAGAGCTAACCCTCACGTCCGAAAGATAATCTAATAAGTATTTGTTCCTGTCTTTTGGTTGGGACGGTTACTGTCTTCCTTGACACATGTGACAAACATTTACAAGACAATGACAAAAGAAAACTTTAGGTGCTTTATTTTGTAATATGTGCTTGACTCATTGTGCCAGTTGATCTATATTTAATAACTCGGAACTAAGTAGATGTGTAAGTGAGACAGAGTAGAAGGCCTGGGTCCTGTCTCACAGAGCATATACCATGGGGGGAAGGTCAAACTACCCCATCTGAAACAAGTGGAAAACGAGGAAGTAAACCATGTATCCTGGTTTTCTAGGGTCTCAGTAACAAAGCCCCGCAAGCTGCATGGCTTAAAGCAACAGTAATTATTCTCTGACAGTTCTGGAGGCTACAAGTGTGAAATCAAGGTGTTGGCAGGGCTGTGCTCCCTCCAAGGCTCCAGAGAACAGTCTGTTCCCTGCCTTTCTCCCAGCTTCTGGTCTTGTCAGTAATCGTTGGCATTGCTTGGCTTGGAGATGCATCTCCTCAGTCTCTGCCTTCATCTTGACACGGCTTCTCCTCCCTGTGTCCTAATCTCCCCTCATTATATAGGACACCAGTCACTGGGCTAGAGCCCCCCTGATCTAGTATGATATCATCTTAACTTGATCATACCTGCAAAGACCCTATTTCCAAATAAGGTCACACTCACGCAGGTGTCAGGAGTTAGGACTAGAACCTATCTATTGGGGGATACAGTTCACTCCACAACACTGTAACAGGAGGTGGGGTAGCAGTTTAGGGCAAGTATTTAACCTTTTTACTCTCTGTGCCTCAATTTTTCTCAGAACTTAACTGGGGATAATATTATCTCCTATATGGTGGATATGTCTGTTACTTTGTCTGTTACTTTTGACTGTAAGTGATGGCATCATGAGTGTTTGCTTAAATCCAAACACATCAAATTGTAAACGTTAAATATGTGCAGGTATATCAACTATACCTCAGTAAGACTGTTAGAAATGTCACCTGTATCATTAGATTGTCTTGAGATTTAAATACATGAATGCATATAAAAAGGCTTAGTGCTCATAAATGTTAGTTGTAATAAGTTACAGCCATAATATCTTAATTCTAAAATGAAATTGTTATGCAGATGAGGAACTGTAGTGATGAAAGAGCGCCAGGAAACAGTTCCCTTCAAAAGGCAACACCTTTATCTGGTCTTGAGAGGCTGCGTAGGATTTAGATACGGAGGCGGACATTAGGAAGTGGCAGGCACATAGCACAAACCTTTATGACCGGTGCTTACCAGCTAGTTGTATGACAGGTAGTCTCTATTAGTCACATGGGCAATGAAATGAACCCCTTTCCTACCTTATTATCTCTGCCACAATGGGAGGGGTTTAAAGAACAGGTGATAGGACAGTGATGGCTTGAGAAGGCATTTTCCTCAGTACTGTCTGTCGGGTGAGGTGGAGTAAGGGAAGCTGGGGTGTGCGGGGTAGGTAGAATGGAGCAGAAAGAGGGGCAGAGATGGGGGAAAAGCAGAGACAGGAAGGAAGGGCATGATCTGCTAGAAAAATCCACTCCTTCCACCTCCATTTGCAGAGATTAAAAACAGCACGCTATTTTTTTTTTAATTTATTTATTTGTCAGGGAGAGAGACCGAGAGCACAAGCAGGAGTCTGGCAGGCAGAGGGAGAAACAGGCTCCCCACTGACCAAGGAGCCCAGTGTGGGACTCGATCCCAGGACCCTGGGATCATGACCTGAGCCGAAGGCTGCTGCTTAACCGAGTGAGCCACCCAGATGTCCCACAGCATGCTATTTTTTATAATTGTGGGCCAGTTTATTTTCTTTATGTAAACAACAAAAAAGAGCAGAATAGAGAACTAAAATCACTTTGTGTCTATAGTTCTTTTCAAATGTTACTAATTATATTATAGAACTATTCTGTATATTTTATTTAGATTTTTACGTTTTCACTCTCCAGAGTAAGGAAAACTTGGTGTGTCTTGGTCCTTATCTCCTGGCTGTTTATACTTCTAGTCCATGGTCAGGTTTAGGTCCTTGGTTGTATTCTCTGCCCACTCATCTGTATCATTAGCTCTGAGTCGTTGCCTTTGCCTTCTTGAGCTTCCCCTGCTTGCTGTGCAGTCCCACCACTCTGGCTGGCTGAACTCTGAGCTCTGCCTGGCTTACCGCACAGTGGTCCTTGGCAAGGTCCGTGAAATGTAGGTTTTATGTAGTGTTATACGCTATTGCTATCCCTCCTCTCCTGCCTACTCCAGACTTCCCCAGAGGAGACAGCAGCAGGTCTTGTGGGCTAGGCATCAGACGGGAATTCAGATCCCAGCTCTGCTGCCCACTACTGTATGGTCTTGGCAAGTTACCGTGGCTTTCTGAGCTGGTTTTTGCCCACAAATGGCATAGTAGTACTTCCTTTTTATTGAGTTAGAGTGAATAAACATTGTAACTCTTCCAAAGAAGATGCTAGAACTACTACCTCCCACCTTAATTACTTGTCCCTATCACTCCGTGTTCTCTTAGCTCCATGAAACCTTCCTTAACTACTCTCGCCCCCATGGGGTGGTTCTTCTGAACCATAACCTAAATCCAGCTTAGTGCCGCGTCATACTGTTCCTTGTTGGATTGAGTATGTACAAATAAACGTGACAGTAGATCTTTAAAGTTCTCATCAAAGGAAAACATTTTTGTAACTAAGGTGATGGATGTTAACTAGACTTTGTTGTGGTCATCGTTTTGCAGTGTATTTGCAAATGCTGAATCCTGTTGTACTCCTGAAACACTTAAGTTGTATATCAGGCATACCCCCGTAAAAAAAAAAAAAAAACACAAAAGACCACACCCCCCCAAATGTTTTCAATATATGTGGTGAAGAGAAGTGCTGCTCTTCAGAATTCTCACTGTTTCTTTTCAGATTCTCGAGTCCGAGGATGGTTCATGTTGGACTCTTACCTTCCCACCTTTTTTCTTACTGTCCTGTATCTGCTTTCCATATGGCTGGGTAACAAATACATGAAGACCAGACCTGCTCTTTCCCTCAAGGGTATCCTCACCTTGTACAATCTGGGAATCACACTTCTCTCCGTATACATGCTGGCAGAGGTAAGTGATCCTAGTGGAGCCGGCGGCCACTGAGGCAGCGCCCCGGGCAAGCTGTCCATACTCGCTCTCAGTACCGTTCTTTAAGGTCTCCAGAACTGTTCCAGCGGTTGCTTATATTCCTTCTGGAAGTTTTGGAAATCTTTGTTTCTAACTTGAATTTTTCTCATCCCAATTTAGGCCCCTTCCTTTAGTCCTTAGTCTTCCATTGTAATTTAAAATCACCATTCAGATCTGAATGGGTCTTTAAAGCTCAGATGTTCAGATTTTCTCCTTTTACAGATTTATACTGAGGCTTGGAAAAGGTACCTGATTTGCCTGAGACCAGATTGCTATTGAATGACTGACAAAGCAGTTTCTAAGTCAGCTTACACATCAAATGCAGTTGGTTGGAAATGCATACATCCTCGGGTCCCTGGGTCAGCGAGGGCGGCGGGGCTGTTTCTCAGGACGGCGGAGGCCGGCTGCCATTCCAGCCCGGCTCCCGCTGCCCCCATTACATCACGCATCGCCCATTCCTTTGCAGCGTGCCAAACCCGAGTAATTCTGCAAGAAAACAAGTAACAATTGTCCTGCCTGTAAACCAAAGGCTGTTTCAGATCCCTGCGAAGGAGAATCAAAAACTGCCAAACAGACCCGCTCCAGCGAGCAGCCTCGGGGGAAGAGGGAAGCCAAGGACGCCAGCAAACCTTGAGAACAGCCAGGTTAAAGTCATTCGTGTTCAGGGATAAACGTCTGATTAGCGCACGAGTGTAGTTGCCTTCCTGGGCCTCAAATTCCCAAAGAACATAAACCCTTGCCTGACATCGAGAGCCTCCACAGAGTTTAACCTGTGCCTTGTTCGGGTTTGCGCCGTTCTGAAAAGGTTCGTAAGGGTCACTCTCCGCGCCCGCACCCCGTGACTAGAGACCGGCGGTGGAATCCAGGGTCCGGAAAGCCGCTCTCCGGTCCTGTCTCATCGCTTCTCCTGATTTACCTCACTCTGAAAGGGGAATTCTTAGTGAGGTTTTCAGGTAGGTAAGTTTCCCTTCACGGGCTGAGCTCCCAAGATTCGTTTCTCCGGGAAGAACCAAAGGGAAAGATAGTCTTTCCTGGATTGTTTTCAGAAGCAGCCCCTGTGGCAGAAGAACAGCCTGAAAGTCCGACGACACCAGAAGCTCTAACACTTGCTGGACGTGTGGGTCACTCACTCCCTGTAATTCAAGAGCAGTTACTTAGGCTTTGACCCTTAGACAACTTACCCTTAAGATGGAGATCTCGGGTTTAGCCTCCAGAACTCAAGAGGAGGCTATAAGGATTTACCAGTTCTGCTTGGCCAGCGTTCAGCGAGCACCTGTTCCCTACTGTGACTTGTACCGATAAGCCTAGGAGTTAAGAAGATGGGTTCCACGCGATTTCTGGACTTGAAAACCTCAAAGAATAGTACGCAGTAGGAGTTAGTAAATATGAAAATGCTGTATACATGTTGAAATGCATAGTATTCACCATTAAAGGAACAGGACAATACGTTAGTGTTCAAGCGAATAAATGGTTTCTGCTCCTTTTTAGGCGGGGACATTGCCCTGAGCCCATTCCCCGCTATAAATTTTATCTACTGCTTATCCACTGTTGCTCTGCACACACTTCTGTACCTCGTGATTCAAAATCGCTACTGTTGATTGCCCCCTAGTCTCCTCTGATTGTAGACTCTTCCCGGGCAAGCGTAAGATCTTGGACACTTTTTGGTTATATTTAATAGCCACTAGTTGAGTAATAGGTTGATTTAACCTTGCTAACTTGTTAGGCCCAGTTCAGAAGTTTGTGTAGGCCAGGAATGTACTGCTAAAATTATTAACGTTCTTTCAAGAAATACGTGTGGAGTTCCCACACACTGTGTCAGAGTCTATTCTAGATTCTACAGCACAGCTTTTCCCTTGTGCAGCAGTGAGCGCTGGCTGGCGGGGCAGGAAGACCTCTCTGAGCAAGTGGTACTTGAGCAGACAATGATGAAAATCAAGCATATGAAGATTTGGGGAGCAAGCATAAAGGCCTTGAGGCAGGAACAAACTTGGGGTGTTCAAAGACCATAAAAATGCAGCTAGAACACCCTGGACAAAGGAGAGAACGATCCGCAATGTGGAGAGATGGCAGATTCATAGAGGGTCTTGGAAACTGAGTTTGCCTTTTATTCTGAATATAATGGCAAGCCACTAGAGGATTTCTTTTTTCCTCTCTTTTTTTTTTTTTTAATAGAGCCTCCAGCAGAGAGGGGCAGAGGGAGAGAGAGAATCTCAAGCAGATTTTCTGTTCAATGTGGAGCCTGACAGCTGGCCTCCATCCCACCACCCTGATGAGATCATGACCTGAGCTGAAATCAAGAGTTGGCCACTTAACCGACTGAGCCATCCAGGAGCCCCAACTGCTTATTTCTATTTAAATTTTAAATTTTCAGGTAGTTTTAAACAATCTAAATGTTTGTTTTTTTGTTTTTTATAGTAGTTCAGGTATTTTTAATGTTCAGTTTTAACATCCCATTCCTCCATACTCTGTATGTATTTCAACAGAGCTGTATCTTGACACATCTCTGATGAGCAGCCACAAATAATGGCCTTTGCATACCTTATGTGACATGTTAACTGGACTTCCTGTGATCATTTCACAATATACACAATTACTGAATATTCAAAGGCCTTGTCAGACTCATCAGATGTATAGGTTTCTTTTCATATCCAGAGATATTTTTCATTCAGCAATTGCAGATGATTACCTGCTCCATATTATTGAAGTTGGAAAGGTTAAAAATTCTCTCATAAATTAAGAAAAAGTTTTCCCCTAAATAAAATTTGGTGAAGGGGAAAGTAACTTACATACATCCTTTATATTCTAGAATTTTAAGTTTTTGCAGTAATAGCAGGAAAAAAAAGACTGAATTTCTTTGGCAGAATTTTCCACAAAGAATTTTAAAAGTTCATTTTCTCATTTATACTTACTGAGTGCCTTCTATGGACTAGGCATTGGGCAAGGAACAGTGGATTCAAAGATGGGCAAAAAAGACACAGACCTTCATAGAACCTTATTGTTTTTTCAACATGATGAGGGATATATATTAGTCATAATCACACAAATGACTGATTACCAAGGAACATAAATACAATAAAGAAAAATGACTTTAAAACCTTTGAGCCCTGATTTTCACATCTGTAAAATGGTAATAAGTACGTACTTCCTAAAATTATGGAGATATCAATTAAGATAAGTATAAGCCAATGCAAATTATTAAATATTAATATTAAATATTTATTAAAAAATACTGGGTGGCTCCATTGGTTGGGTGTCAGATTCTTGATTTTGGCTCAGGTCATAATTTCAGTCATGAGATCACGTCCCATATCAGGCTCTGTGCTCAGCAGAGAGCCTGCTTGAGATTCTCTCTGCCCCTTCCCCCACTCTCTCTCTCTTCCTCTCAAACAAGTAAATAAATCTTTGAAAAAATTTTTAGTGTTTCCTCAGATGTTTACATGTAATTCTACATTTCACCTGTAGAAATATGGGAGTAGATATTGTTACTCAAATGGTAGCCAAATTCTGTTCCTTTGGGTCATTGTAAAGGTTAGAAGTAAATTATACCAAATCAGGAATACAACCATTGATATCTGTTCAACAGCAAGAAAGAAATCCTTTGATCACATGTGTTTGAGGACAGGATTGAGAAACTCAAGTGCTGCGGAGTTCCTACTCAGACCTTGCATAGACACCAGTCAGGAACATGAATAGAAAATTCAGTTCCCTTCCAAATTTTAGCATTAATTTTTCCTTTGTTTCTCTGGCAGCTTATTCTCTCCAGTTGGGAAGGAGGCTACAACTTACAGTGTCAAGATCTTGCCAGTGCGGGGGAAGCTGATGTCCGGGTGAGTCCTGAGAAGCTAATTGACCATTTGTAGGCATCTCTCCTTGATAAGGAGCGGAGGTTTTCTCCTTCCAGATATGAGGATGGGGCTGGGATTACATAAGAATAGGAGTCCTCCTAATAGAAACACTTGGTAACAAAAATGTTTTCCAAATGTCCCAGTTAACTATGGGGGGCTGACTAAATAAACCAGGGCACATCCAGAAATGGACCCTCTGCAAAACAGGAGGAGGAAGATCTCTATGCTGTTAATTTCCAAGGCATTCTCTAAACAACAAAACAAAAACAACTTGCAGACTGTGTTTATAGTATAGTACAAGAAGTGATACGAATGCGTGTGTGTGTGTTTGTTTTTGAAAAGAAACAGAAGAAACCAAAACCTAACAAAGTGTTCTTTTGGGAGAAGGAACTAGGCAGAGGGGGATAGGAATGGAAGCTAGACTTCCTTGAATGTACCTTGTGTCATATTTGATTTGGGAACAATTACATGTTTTACATAACATGAAACAAAATTAAGTTTGAAAAGAAAGCAAGGCAGCCTTCCTCCCAGACCTTGGAAACTAAAATAAATGAATATAACCATATATGAAGCTGGTAACATAACCACCTACAGAATTATTTCAAGTGACTTAAAAACATAGTGTTTTGACTGAAATTCCTGAGGGGGATATATCTTAACAGTACACCGTATTTTTTTTGTTTCTATTAATGAAAATATTGGTATTGCTTTTTGGAGACTGTTATAGGTACACTGTAGAATAAGTACGTAATGCTAATATCATTACAATTACTATTTGAAACATAGTTTAACTTTTTTATTAGTATCTCTTTTCTAACATTAATCAGATTCAAATTGGAAATGTCAGAATTAATTTTATTCTAAAAACAAATGTGTTTTTTAGCTCTTATCTCCAGAAAAGGCCTAGTTAGTCTCTGACAACCCAGTGCAATGAGCATGAATACCCAGATTGTGCTTTCTAAATATAACTTTCCACCAGAAGGGATTAGGGTTCTTAGAGAATTGGCCAATTCCCGGTTTGGGGTGGGAAAAGTGTATAAGCAGAATCCAGGACATCTTGTGACAGAAAGTAAGCAAGCTGTCCAGGACTACTCGGGTCATTACAAAAAGGTCTAGGAGCCACCTTGAAGGGGACTCCCAGTGCTCAGGATGGGACAATTCAAAGAGATTACTGACTGGAATGGATTGAGATATTTATTTAAAAACCATGAGTTTAAAATGATACTAAAAAACACATTGTTGCTTATCTGAAGGTTGCTAGAACACCAGCTCGTTCTGGGGGAAAAAAGTTAAAGGGAAAGAAACATTTATCTTTGCTTTTCATATGTGAATTTCCAAATAGAGGAAGAGCTCTTCTATAGAGAAGAGGGAAAACACCTAAGGAGAGAATTAGAAAATCGTCCTTTTGCAAGTCTTAGTGAAACAGTGGATGTGTTCAGCAGTCATCCATAAGTGATAAAACTGTTGGGTGAAAAGTGAATGGAGAAACTTCATAATGGGGCACCTGGGTTAAGCGTCTCCCTTTGGCTCAGTTCTTGGATCTCAGGGTCCTGGGATAGAGCACCATGTCCAGTTCGCCGGGGAGCCTGCTTGTCCCTCTGCCACCCTCCTGCCTGCATTTGCTTATAATAATGCTACGCCCCCGTAAAAATGTTTAGAAATAGAACCGATTCAACAAATTGGAATCATATTGAAAACTCTGAAGCTTAGTGATAGATACACAGGATCTTTATACTTAACTCTCCTTGAATTTGTGGGTGTTTGATAATTTCCGTAACAAAAAAAAAACATGCTTATTAGATAGACGTCTTTTAAAGTCTTTAAGATGTACATTTTTAAACTCTTTTTAAAAAAATCTTCAAAGCTATAATACAAAATAGGGTATGTAGATTTCTCTGCACCCATTTTTTTTGGCACCCATTTTATTTCAAATTTATTTCTGTCACTGACCATTACACTTTTGGGTTACCATACAATTCTCTAAGGGTTGTTGTTTTACATTTCTATTTGGCTTAATGTCTGTGAAGTTTAACTCTACCCTCAAACATTAGGGTGGAAGCCACCACACCTTATTATGTTCTCGGGAAGCAGATATTCTCGCTTCAAAGTTCATGTTCTACACACTCCCTCATATGTGTCCGTGTCAGTGCTAAAACCCCAGCGCCGTTCAAGTATCCCCCTGTACCTGAGACTTTGCAAGGGGCTCAGGAGGGAAGGGAAGGGGGAATCCGGACCCAGCACTGCCGTGAGGAGGAAGAGCATTTTGATTTTAGGTTTTTATTTGAATTCCAGTTAGTTAACATACAGGGTAATACTAGTTTCAGGTGCATAGTGCAGTGGGTCAACACTTCATACGCCAGCTTGATTTTAAATCTGAGGAGAAGACGTGAAAGATGTAGTTTTTGTGGATAGACGGCTCCAGGCCCCTGTAACAGTTAAGAGATAAAAACATACATAGGTTAGAGGAAAAGGGAGGGAAAAAATGAAAACCCAGTGTTAGGGAACAGTAGTGATCTGTTGAGTGCCAAGCATGGAGCAGAGATGGGCAGGTTCTTGCCCTGTGTGGTGGGCCGGCTGTGCCTAATCCTCACCTCACTGTCCTCCTTACTGAGGGCAGAGGCAGAATGTAAGTGGGGAATGCAAATAAAGTAGCAGCTGATGAGGCCTGAGAAAAGCAAGCAGAGGGTTAGGTGAAGTTCCAGAGGAAAGGAGCATGGATTTGGGGAAGTGGGTGCTAGGAAGCCCAGTTAGAGGAAGCAGAGCACCTGGACAGCATAGCATAGGGTGGTATGCTCAGAGAGGGGTGGCGTGTGCCCCGAGAATTGGGGGTGTGGTGCCCTGAGGGGTTTGAGAGTGTGGCCGGAATGGGGTGCTGGAAATAGCAGGCAGGGCAAACTGGGGAAGGAGCCTGGGCTCTGCAGGTGCCCGGGACTCCCTTGATCAGATCTGCGTGTTGGAGGAGGCCTGACTCGTTTTCACTAGACTGGAGTGGATTGCTGGGAATAAGGAGAAGCTGGAGGTAGAGAGGCTGGGAAGGTGCTTGTGTGATGGAGGGAGAAATGCACACTAGTGAAACCCAGTGTCCCCCCCCCCCCCGTTGCCGAGAGGTAGGTAGGGCAGCAGGATGGGCATTTTCGTTGCTCACCTTTTCTCTTTCCTGTTTCCACATCCTTACAGGTAGCCAAGGTGTTATGGTGGTACTACTTCTCCAAATCAGTAGAGTTCCTGGACACAATTTTCTTTGTCTTGCGGAAAAAAAACAGCCAGATTACTTTTCTTCACGTATACCATCATGCCTCCATGTTTAACATCTGGTGGTGTGTTTTGAACTGGATACCTTGTGGGCAAAGTAAGTGCTTTCACTGATCTTTCAGGTCGCTGTAGTTGGTCTTCTAAGATCTCTGTAAGTGTCTTGAATATGGCACATGGATCAGGAGAAAAGGGAGGCCCGGGGTGGGGGGGCTGCGCCATTACACAGAGAAGCACCACCTGTTTGCCAGTGGCCGTTTAGCTATCTGGTCTTTGATTCTGGCAAAATCTGAGTATTAAATTTTAAAAACACCTTTTTTCCATGCACCAAATGTCTGAGGGCCAGGAGCATGTACCCCAGCTGGAGCAACTGTACTCCAACCCTGGGGACTCAAGGACACCTGCAGAAATAAATCTGGCACCTTCCACAGTCCCCACCTGGCGGTGCTACAGATTGGGGTCACTTCAACTCCTAGGGCTCTCTTCCCACTCTGAAGAATTAAGGTCACATCTCTCTGTGGCTTTCAGTATTTTTTTTTTTAACTGAGAACTATAATACACATTATATCCCAGCCTCTTTACATGTATATACTTTGTATGAAACAAGAATTTCAGAAACTATTTCCCCTAGTTCTGGGGGATGCACTTTTGGGTTCTGTTGTTGTGGTTAATTCTCTTGCACTTTTTAATAAAGCTTATGACTCTCACTACAGCAATTTCACGGTTCACTAATGGGTGCATTGTGACCTGCAAAAGAGACAGCAGTACTTTCTGATTGTCTTATATCCCCAAATCTAAAACTGTTCTATGAACACTCAGAACAGGTGAAAACTTAAGTCAAAATGATTTTGAGGTCTTAAAGATGTATTCCAAACATTCTTGACATTTTAAAAAGTATCAGTGACCATGAAGACGTACATTGAAACCAGAGTGTAAAGGAAATTGCTGGGGGTGCGGGAATCAGAAAGAGGGGAGTTTCTTATACCTCCCCTAGACCGAATCTAGGGTCTTCAGTTTTGTTAAGACCACGATAGACTTATGCTGTAATCGATATCAAAGAATTATCAAGGTTAGGTATTTTTTGTGTTTATCAGCTATCTCATTACAACCACTAAGCATCTGAACGACAGTCACACATAATCTGTTTAAAGACATCAGATTCCTGTTAAGATGCTATGTGTGACAATTTCTCATGAACCTAAAATATTATAAAATTATAAGCAGCAAGTAGTCCATTTCCATGCATTCGTGGTAATGAAAACTCAGGTGAGTAAAGAAATCCCACTGACATGCTAGCCGGTTCTCTGAAACTGTTTTCATGTAAATCTGAGCCCCGTACAAAGTTATTCCAGCCAGCGTTTGTGAAGGACTTATTGGATATGAGTGTTTTCATTTCTTATTCACTGATTTGTGTTTATCTAACCAGACCTCTGATCTAGAATGGGAAAACCAGGCTGGAGAATTTAAATTGGTTAACCGGCATAGGTGCAGAACTTTTCAGTTTATACAGTATTATTCAGTCAATCACATCCTGCCCCTTTTCCAGATGACAAAATTTATAAGGTAAAACAGATACATCCAAGGGAACCCGGCTTCTAGGGGTCCTCTAGCTCTACAGCCCCTCCAAGTGCAGGACTCAGCTCCATCTGGATCCCAAGGTGGCATGTAAGTAGTATTCACTTTGCTGGGCACGTTGTAAGCACTGTGCATGTATGTATGGATTTAATCCTCACGACCGTGAGTACCCTGCTCTCCAGCAAAGGACCCATCTCTGACATCTGACCTCTTGCAGCTAAATTCTTTTGCTTCCTAGTTGAGCCAACATAGAACTTAGTTTTTTCCTTTGGTTTCCTGAAACACCAGTCACCCCCCATTGATGGCAGCTATAGGGACTTCACGAAGGAAGGGGCGGGGAGGGCACAGCATAGATCCTAAAACTGGATTTTAGATATTTCTTGTCCTAGAAGTCCATGAGATGGCCCAGCCACTGGGCAATCTCACTCAGAGATCCCTCTTCTGTCCCAGCCTTCTCTCCTGCAGGACCTTCCCCCTCGCTTTCCCCCAGCATCGCCTGCTTCCTAGGTCCATTTCAGGTTGAATCATAAACCGCAACATACCCTCCTGGGCGCTTCAGGGCTTTGTTCAGCCTCGTACCCGCAGCCTCTTCCCGCAACCAGAATGGTTCATCACAGGTTTAGCGAAAGTGGAGGCATTTCTCTTTCAAAGGAACTCTGCCACCAGTATTAAGCAAACGTTTCGTTTTCTCCCCGATGTGTGGACAGTAATGACGGTGTAAGAGACAGTGAAACCTTTGCAGATCAGGAATTACCTGTTTGGTTGACACTCTGGCTGAAAGACCATCCCAGTTTTGTCCTATCTCGGCGACTTTTGCCGAATCCTGCTGGACTAATAGCACAGAAGCGAAGGTGAACTTATCAGCGTGAAATTCTGGTAGATGATGGTACCGGAGTTGTTACTCATCTTCCCTGATGACACACAGGAAGAACCAGTCTCGTTCGATGAGAATGAACGGTAAGTTTTACACTGTACCTTACAGGCTTCTTCGGACCCACCCTGAACAGTTTCATCCACATCCTCATGTACGCCTACTACGGCCTTTCCGTGTTCCCGTCTATGCACAGGTATCTCTGGTGGAAGAAATACCTCACACAGGCTCAGCTGGTATGTCACCCCTCCTTTCTGCTCTTCTCCATGGGAAGCATCTAAGTATTCTCAGGGACGGAGGAAAGGAATCTGTCATCCTCGAAGCATTAAACCTGGTGTTTTAAAATGTCCTCTGTGGATACAATTAGCTCATTCCTTGCTTTGAAATATAGATGCCTTAACCCAGACATTAATTTTAACCGATTCCTTTTTCTCTAAAGAATTCAACTGCTACTCTTCCATGAGAAAACTAGGGGGTAATTGTAGCTGCCTACTAGTGTGGTTCAGGTAAAATGTCTGGATAGGATGGGGGGTTGCTTCAGCATCTTATTTTTGCAAATCTTAGCACTAGAAGTCGAGTTCTCAACGTATAACATTGCAAAATGGATTTTCTATGGCTTGCCCAGTTGCCTCACCTGCCGCCTCTCCCCCCACCCCGCCCCGCTGCCCCCACCAGGTGCAGTTCGTGCTCACCATCACGCACACCATGAGCGCAGTGGTGAAGCCCTGCGGCTTCCCTCTGGGCTGTCTCATCTTCCAGTCTTCCTACATGCTGACGTTAGTCATCCTCTTCTTAAATTTTTACGTGCAGGTAAGTGACCTGTAAGTCTTCACCAGCAAAACATAGCAGACTGGGCTTTTGCCTTACATAAAAGCAATTAAATAACAGAGCACAGACTTGTGTGGAACAGAGGCACCCAGAGAAACCTGCATTCCTAATTCCATGCCTCGCATCCTCCCCTTGAAGGATAACCCCTATTCCAGCCTAGTGGGCGTTTTATTAGAATTCAGTCAGGTCACACATTTGGTTGATGTATTTGCACCATGCTACCAAAGTCTTCTAAGTGAACGCAGGAAATCTGTTTGAATGGAGAAAAACAGAAGCTAAATGAGTTTAGTATTAAAAAATTGTTTCTGTATCAGCACTGTGATATTATAAACTCACTCTTTGGAAAATACTCTTTTGAAGCCAGCCCTCATGGAAAGGCCACACTGGCTTTTTCTTCATGGTCATTTTCTTTTTAATCAACAATTGGAACAGAGCTTCAAAACGATTTCAGAGCAGCTCCGTTAAGACAGAAAAAACTGATGAAAGCCGTAGCAGGACACAGGCCTCAGGTGGCCGTGGATTTTTAATTACTCTCCTGTGTGTGTTTGGGGGGGTGGGCAGGGAAAGTAAGCTCCATGAAAAAGAAATGAGAACATACATTTATACTCAAAACAGCACTTTCGAAATTATAATCAAGGATATTTCTTCAGGGAACCAGTGCTTTCCTTTTTAGTTTGTGTTTGCTGAAAGTTAACCCAGAGAGGCCTTCGAACAGAGCCCAGCAGTAGGAGCCTGAGCCTCTAACAGGTGTTTAAGCCCCTGTGTTTCTGAAATTGGACGGGCTAGGCTTTGTCTTTTATGAGATACAAGTGTCCTTTGAGAATCTCTAAAGAAATAACCACTGATGGAACCAAACAAAGCCACCCAAACAAAACCAGACCGTCCCGGGAAAGCTCAGGGAGTCCACGTGGTGCTTGGTGTCGAGGAGGAGCCTGTGGCCCAGTCGGGTGGGTGATGGGCACCCAGGACGTCATCCCTACTTGTCGTTCAAATGGAGTCTTACTCCTTTAGAGTTTATGATTTCAGTCTTGACCCTTGCTAATACCATTGCTTTAAAAAAAAAAAAAAAGGCAAAAATAAGATGAAATCAGGTATTTTGTCAGAATTAGGAAGGATATGCCAAAACTCAAATCAAGCCAGAATCCAAGGTACTAGTACTTTTAAAATTACAGCACTTTTTCAGCTTGAATTGGGAAGTATCTCAGTTTTAGGAACGACAAGGAAGCAACTAATGCAGTATAATTTGGGCTCATCCCATAACACGTGAATCCTAACCAACAAGGTGAAAGAAATAACCTTTCATGGAAATTCAGATTTGTCTTGGTTTTTACCCTTTTATTTTTATCCATTAGCTTAAAAATTGTCCTATTGCAAAAATTCTTATTTGTCCATGATATTATCATACAATAATATCATGAGCTGTTTTAGGTTATACACCATGTCAGAGACAAAGTCTTATTCAAGAATCCTTTTTCCTTTTCCTTCTTTGAAATCTACCCCTCCAACAGACATACCGGAAAAAGCCAGTGAAGAAAAATACGGAAGAGCCACCTGCTGGGAAAGAAGTGAAGAATGGTTTTTCCAAAGCCTACTTCACCGCCACTAATGGGGTCATCAACAAGAAAGCACAGTAAACGTCAAGTGACAAAGCATATATAATAGCCTAACAGATTCGCTTGTTTTAAAGCAAAGACTGAATTGAAAGTTATATATGTCTTAGCATAAACTAATTTCTTTTGAGTTTATAAATCATTTGTACCTGGAATGTATTAATATATTGCTATTAGGTTAATCTGTTAACTGAATGCTTCCGTCAGCACACCGCGTCACCTCCGGCCTGGTGCAGCTTCTCTGTCCTCCTCCCCACAAACGGTCTCTGTAATGCCTTACACACAAAGCCAGGAAACATGGAGCCTTGTTTTCCGAAGCCAGTCTTCAAATAAAACGTTTTATTTAGATTAAAATGTTGAAAACAAAATGTCAATTACCTTCTAACTACAGGTCTTCATCTATATTAAGCAATAATCGCTTTGTCCTTATTAAGCAATAAAGTCATCAGTCCATTTGTCCCAACCCCAGAAAATATTAAAATGGGTTATACACAGAAAACAGGAAAACCTAGCAAAACTTTGAAAGTAGCGTAGGAACTTGACAGACTCTATGTCTCAACTTAGTGATATGGTAATTTGTATTCTATTTTGACAATTCCTTTTTCTAAGGAGGAGAAAACCTTCTGCCAAATCCTTCTAGCTCAGGGGCTTCGGATAGGAGTCGTTCCTCTGTTTTATTTTGGTTTCTGTGACTATTCGTATATTCCGGTCTACCTCCTATGTTAAATTCCCCCAGGTTATGTTGTGAACAGACACCCTGCTTAGCTCTGAAAGCAGGATCTAGATCTGGCTGCCTGTTTCCTTTCTTATCAAGGAATCTTCTCTTTTCCCTAGAAGGAGAAGGCACTGGAATATTTATAAATCAGAGCCGTTGGGCCAAAACGGATGTTGAGTTTGCCCACCACTTCTTGGGAGCCTGCTTGTGGATAATACCCCCAAACACTGCTGTCACTCTTTGTAGGTTAACTTTTTGAAAATGGGAAGAAGAGGATGATGGAAAGATTCCAACGCTGAGCCAGGGGCTGGTAATGAACTTCAATGAAAAGTGCCAATTCGGTGAACTCCGCACACCCCTCCCCTGCCCAGGTAACACACTTTCTCCGAGAACAAGCACAAAAGTAAAGGAGAGCAGCAGGAATATTTTTTTTTCTAAGTATTAAACCTTTACTATTCACTTGCACCAAGAACGGAAACAGTAGTTTTTGAAGATGCGAGGAAGATTTATACCCGTAAGACTCGCCACGTTAGACGTTTTCTTTGTCCTTGCTTCTCTTTAAAACAACTTGTAGTTCATAATGTTGAGGTCAGATGCGCAAGTGCCAGAAAGGCAAGAAGGCACGCTCACGGCGGCCTGGGCCCCGTCCGGTCTGTCCGGGAGTGCCTTTCTGTCCTCCTTGCCCCTTCGATGTCCAGTGTTAAAATTCTTTTCCCTGTTTAAAAAAAGAGTGCGGACTCTGGTACGACAGACCCGGATCGTGTTCACTCCCTTCCCGCTCCTGTCCACTACCCTCTCAGGACCTGGCCTGCTTTGCGGAAGGTGACGGGCCGTAGCTGGTGGGCAGGGTAGGTACGCTGTGCATATATGTGCGTGTAAGGTGCGGGCCCTTGGTCCGTTTTTATCCAACACGCATTTCTGACGCCCACTGACTCTGTATTTACTTTTCTAAAAAGGTTTTGAAAACGGATTTTTCTAGGGTGCTTCGTCCCCACTTCCTTCCATCGCACCCTAACAGTATCGCTCTGAGTTTCGTTCTCTCCCAGAAACTCGTTTCAAAAGAAGGGCTAGCCTCTGGTTCCTCCCCTGCAACAAAACACAGGTTGGACTAAGCCCCTCAGAGGAACTGGACTCTAGTTCAGTTTTAGGTCCCAAGTGAGGGCTAGAAATCTGTTCTCCAAGTACATCCCAGGAGAAAGTGAGACCCAGGGAGAAGCCGCACCTCACCGGGCGTTCGTTGTTTGCAGCTGGTTCTCCAGTGTCAGGGAGGCGCTTACGTCTTCCCGCTCTGCGTTTACCTGCCGCCTTGCGGTTTCCCTGGACTTGGTACTGGCCGAGAAAGGAAAGAAGCCATCCTTCAGCAGAATGACCGAGCCCACCAGCCCTAAGTAGAAGGCAGGGGGAAACCTCTCAAAGGGAAAAAAACTGGGGCAGTTTGCACTTCCCAGCTCCTAGAGGCTTCAGGACCCTCCTTCCTATTGGGTCTTTAATTCTAATCAAACACTTCTAGCCTTAAACCATTCAAGGGCTGATACAAGTACACAGAGCTATGAAATCTTAGCCACAAAAACTGGATCAGGTAACTATTGTAACCTGTCATTAAGTGTTGAAACTTTAAAAAGCAAAATGTCTATACTTAATGTGACTTTCTTAAAGCAGTTTAAAAAAAACAACAGCCTATATATACTGTTAGAAAAATGAAAACTTTGTTCCCGAATTTCCTTTTACTCTTAATAAGAATGAAAATATATAATACTATAAGCACATGTTTAAAATAAGAATGAAAATATATACTATAAGCACATGTTAAAGATTCTAATTTTTTTTAAACAGAATGTTAAATGGAAATGAAGTGACATTTTCAACCCATCACCATGATATATTGAAGCATTTAGGCATAGTGAGAGAGAAGGTCCTCCCTAACCCCATTAGATAAGTATTCCTTTTTATTTGTAAAACAAAAATGATACTTACTATGATGGACAGAACAGCACTTTGTAGGTAAGAGACCATTCTGATTCTTCCATATCATTTTATGATGTTTCTGGGGATTTCCTTATTTAGAAAATGAGGATGTCACTTTTTGGTTTTCCTTTGAAAATACTTGAGAACATAATATCATGATTGGCATGGACAGGGAGGCAGGAGAAGCCATTTTTCTTTGTAGATAAGCATTCTGTATGATTGTTGTATAATAAACTCATTTTTACACTAAAGCAAAGCATGTTGAGATTGTTCTTATTGGGTTCAAAGACATTAAAATGTGTGCCTGCCTGCATGGTACTCCAAATGACTTATTACTCAGGAATTTTTTTTTAATAAAGGGATACTTTAGCAGTTAATTTTAAATGTTTAATTCTTTATTTCAATAAGCAATGCATGGCCTTTTATGTACAATTATGACCTTTACATAGTATTCATTTACCAAGTTAAACGATTTCAGAAAACGGTTATTACAATAAAGATTTTAGACCAGTTAGATGAGCAGAGGTTATAATGGTCATAATGAACAGATCTGCTCTACAGAATAACCCGAGGAGGAGCCCTGGCCTGGCTGAGCGGACTGCGTGAGGCAGAAGCCACATCGGATGCTCTGGGACCTCAGCCTCCCCGCCAAGAGCGCCCAGACAGGCGGAGGGGAGGCTGCTACAGCTCAGGACTGGCAGCTGAGACTTGACCACGACAAAGCCCCACAGAGACAGAGGTCAAGGTTGTCCAGCAGGATCACGGATGGGGCTGTTCTGAACGGACGTTAGAACAAGCCAAGCCCAAAAGATGTGCTCAAAGTCCACTTAGGAAATTGCTTACATTCCTGGATAGTAACAGGGATGGGGCAGGAGGGGGAAAGGGAAGGGGAGGGGGCACAGAAGGGAGAATTTCAATTTAGCTATCGGAATGGGGCCCAGCGCTTTCAGGCATGGGGGTGAGCGGACATTCTGAAGAGTCTCCTCCTAACCCACTGGAATTTCATTTTAAACAGTGGAATCAATTCATGCTTAAAAAGAGGGGCGCCTGGGGGGCTCAGTGGGTTAGCCTCTGCCTTAGGCCCAGATCATGATCCCAGGGTCATGGGATCGAGCCCCGCATCAGGCTCTCGGCTCAGCGGGGAGCCTGCTTCCTCCCCAGCCACCCCGCCTGCCTCTCTGCCTACTTGTGATCTCTGTCAATAAATAAAATAAAAAAAAAATTAAGAACCTCTGTCTCTACAGCAAGGCCAAATAATTTGTTGCAAAGTGAAAGAGCTGCTTGCACATGGTAAGCATTCACCCGAATACATTTCCTAGTTTCTTTATATAAGTGTGTGTTTTTTATTACAGGGGGCTTTTTTTTTTTTAATCCGTTACATTCCCATATTTAAGGAAGAGTTCTAGACCAAGGCACACAGAGAAATAAGCACTCTCATGAGACTACAGTCTCCTAAAATACCCCTTAACTTTTCAGACATGGGAGAGAGTAAAAGCGATCGATTCGTAGGTCCTTTTTCCGTTTTAAGAAACTGGTGGGCGGGGGACACTGGAATAACAGCACAAGGGCAAGCAGTTGGGTTCTTAGGAGCCACTCACTGGGAGTGAAGACGTCTTCTGAGGTCAGGCCACCGTTGGCAGCCTGGGGGGAGACCAAGCTCGCAGCACCTACCTGCCTTTGCCGTTGGCATGCAGTTGGCATGCACCGCAGCATGGAGCCTGGGGACGAGACTTGCGCTCTCGAATTTGCCAGCCACAGTTAGGACTCCCCCATCTCCCTCCAGCCGGCCTCAAAGGCATTTGGGTCTGTGACTCCTGAGCTCTGAACAACAAAAGGAAAAATTTTGCAGTTTTGCCTGGGTTGATGTCTTATGCTAAGAAGGAAATGAACTTTATATCCCTTAGTAGCTATTATTAGAAGTTGCAAATTTCTCAAAGATTTGAGCAGTCTACCTGAGCTAGCCCATATAGAACTAGGCTTTTTTTTTTTTTTAAGGTTTTGAGAGAGAGCGTGCATGCGTGTGCGCACATGAACAAGGGTGAGAGCAGGGGAGAGGAAGAAGACTCCCGCCAAGCAGGGACCCTGTCGTCATGACCTGAGCCCACGGCAGATGCTGGGCTTAACCGATTAAGTCACCCAGGCTCCCCTAGCCTTCATAAAAGCTAGTTTATTTCTATGGGAGTTAGATAAACTCCAGAAATAATAATGTTTACTTAAATATTTCTCAAATCTACCCTCCCTGGTGCTGTGTATGATACTAGAGAGAGAGAAGTGACCCAGTAACATATCTGCCCTTCGAGTTCAGAGTCTGGTAAAATAGACGGAGAAATGTTTTGTTATAAAATAATGGAAGTATTAAAAATAGCTTACTGGGGTACCTGGTTGGCTCAGTCCTTAAGCATCTGCCTTCAGCTCAGATCATGATCCCAGGGTCCTGGGATTGAGCCGCATCGGGCTCCCTGCTTAGCAGGGAGCCGGCTTCTTCCTCTCCCACTCCCCCTGCTTGTGTTCCCTCTCTTGCTGTCTCTGTCAAATAAATGAATAAAATCTTTAAAAATATATAATAAAAATAGAAAACTAAAGGAGGCAATACCTGAGTTTAGTTTCGATGGATGAGAACTTCTCCGTATAGATGAGGGGGCTTTGTTCAAGAAAATTCCAGAGGTTAAACATTTAGGATTCCAACGGAGTCCCCATTCCCTCAGCAATCATTTTGAGTGTTTCCTATGTGGCAGGCATTGCCCAGGGTTTGGAATAGAATGTAAAGAGAACAGACAAGTTCTCTGCTGTTAAGGAGCTCGTGTCTACTAGTAGACAACTCTTAGAGGGAAAACCGGCAGTTACCACAGTCCGTAAGATGTCTGTCTATGCTGTTAAACGTGTCCGGGCCTACAGACTCCTATCACATACGTGGGGACACTGACTACAAAGGCTGAGACCCCTAGCCCTGAGTTCATGACACTGGGATTGAGAAAAGCGGCAAAAACCATTGAAACATCGCTAAGTGTGAATATTCTTTAGAAGCATATGTTAAGTTCTTGTGGGAACAAAAGGACTATCTCCCTGTGGATTAGGGCCCAGGATTCAGCAGCAGAACCACAAAGGGGTTCGTCCCAGAGTTTTGACGCTATACAGCTGTGGCAGTGGTTAAGCAGGCTCTTGTCTGGTAGTCGGGCTCAAAGTCCACAGTTGGGGGGGGGGGGCAATCAGGAAGAGAGGATGGAGGAAAAATGGGGAGATCAAGAGTGAGCTGGAGGGGCACCTGGGTGGCTCAGTGGGCTAAGCGGCTGCTTTCGGCTCAGGTCATGATCCCAGAGTCCTGGGATCGAACCCCGAATCTGGCTCCCTGCTCAGCGGGGAGCCTGTTTTTCTCTCTCCTCCTCTGCCCGCCGCTGCCCCTGCTTGTGCGCTGTCAAATAAATAAAACCTTAAAAAAAATTTAGCTGGAACCCCCAGTGTAAGTTGGAGCCCACAAAAAATCTACAGATTCAATGTAATCTCTATCAAAATACAAACGGCATTTTTCATAGAACTAAAACAAATACTAAAATCGTATGGAACCAAAGATGACCCTGCGTGACGAGAGTGATACTGAGAAAGAACAGAGATGCAAGTATCACAATTCCAGGTTCCAAGACACGCTACAAAGCTGTAGTAATCAAAACAGTGTGGTCCTGGCACACAGAGAACAGAACAGAGACCCCGGAATAAGCCCCCATTTGTACGATTCACTAATCTATGACAAAGGAGGCAAGATTATACAATGGCGAAAAGACCGTCTTTTCAATAAATGATGCTGGGAAAACAGGACAGCTACATGCCAAAGAATGAAACTGGAGGACTTCCTAACACCATAGAAAAAAAATGAACTCCAAATGGGTTAAAGACCTAAATGTGAGACTCCAAACCATACAAATCCTAGAAGAGAACACAGGCAGCAATTTCTCTGACATTAAAAGTAGCAACATTTTTTCCAGATAGGTCTCCTAAGGCAAGGGAAACAAAAGCAAAAATAAACTACTGGGAATACACAAATATAAAAAGCTTTTGCACAGCAAAAAGAACCACCAACAAAACAAAAACAATGTATTGAGCAGGAGAAGATATTTGCAAGTGATGTATCTCATAAAGGGTTACTATTTAAAATATACAAACATACAAGGAACTCATACAGCTCAACATCAAAAAAACTCCACAGCAATCCATGGAGGGGGGCTGGCGGTATGTGTTATGTGGAGGAAAAAAAAAATTGGGGGGGGGGGGAAGGCAGAGGACTTGAACAGAAACTTTTCCAAAGAAGAAGTACAGATGGTGGACAGACACATGAAGAGATGCTCAACATCACTCATCGTCAGGGAAATGTAAAACAAAATCACACTGAGACATCACCTCACACCTATTAGATTGGCTAAAATCAAGAAGAGAAGCAGGTGTCGGTGCGGATCTGGAGGAAAGGGAACACTCGTGCACTGTTGTGGGGGAATGCACACTCGTACAGCCACTGTGGAAGACAGTATGGAGACTCCTCAAAAACTTAAAAATGGAGGCACCATATGACCCAATATTTCCCCTGTTGGGGGTTATTTACCCAGCAGAAATGAAAACACTAACTTGAAAAAATACATGTACCCCTGTGTTTATTGCAACATTATTTACAATAGCCAAGATGCAGGAACAAGGTAGATGTCCTTCAACAGACGAATGGATAAGGAAGACATGCTATAGAAATAGAGCCAACGGAATAACACGTGGCCATCAGAAAGGGTGAGATCATGTCATCTGAGACATGGATGGACCATGAGAGCATTACGCTAAGTGAAATTAGACTGAGAAAGACAAATGCCATATGATTCTACTCATAGATGGAATCTTAAAAAATGAATAAATGAACAAAAAACAGAATCAGAACTATAAACAGATGGTTGCCAGAGGAGAGGAGGTTGGGGGGGGGGGTTGTGCAAATTGGGTGAAGGGGAGAGGGAGATGCAGGCTTCCAGTTATGGAATGAGTAAGTTGTGGGAATAAACAGCAGAGCGTAAGGAATACAGTGATACTGTAATAGTGATGTGTGGGGACACACGGTAGCTACAGTTGTGAACACAACATAATATGAGTTGTCAAACCACTAAGTTGCACACCTGAAATGAATGTAACATTGTATGTCGACAACACACACACACAGTACAGAGGCCAGGAGATAATCCACAGGGAAGAGGGCTGAGAATCACAGTAAATACTGGGAAAATCTGTTGTGTAGGACAGAAGCTTACAGTGCAGGGGAATGTTGGAAACAAATGAGGTCAAGGCCACAGCTTGGTCCCAGAGTTCCCTGAGGTGGGCACGGGGCTGCTCTCAGTAGAGAGGAGGGGAACTCAGGTCCAAGCTGCTTTCCGTGTTTGTGTCATTGTCCCCATCAGACAGCTAGCTCCCTGAGGCCCTTGACAGTAACAACATTGAACCCTCAGCACCACACACAGCATTTGGCTGTGCATACAGTTAGCGCTCAATAAGGATTTGCAGACTAAGACAATGTTGAATAAAGACTTTCTGGGAATTATTTCTAAAGAGATATCCCCCAATATCTCAAGTTCATGTTTCTTGCAACCTACATCAACTCATCCTCAAGCTTAGCCCTTAAAATCCTCTACCTGCCATGAGCTAGCACACCTGTTCTTTTGCATTCTGTCCTCTGGGTAGATTGCATTTGGTCTTCATACTACTGGTGGATTAATCTTCCTAAACCACCGTGTTCCTTTATCATTGTCTGCTGAGTCTTCAGTGACTCATTCCCACCAAAGAATAAAGTCCTTCTAATCAAGGCAGTAAAGGCATTTAGGGTCTTAATTTCCAATAATGCCCCGTAGTATTACAGCTTCAAACAAATTCTGCATTCCTCTGGCTCGGTTCCACCAGTCTTGTCTCTGCCGACCCTAGAAAAGCCCTCCCCATCCTCCCAGAGCTCAGATGGCACTTTTCCTCCAAGAAGCTGTCCCCAACTACCCCCACGACAAAGACCTCTCCCTCCTCACACCCCTGCTGGTGCCTCAATGTACACCTCATTTATGGTGCTTGTCACACACAGCCTGGAGATTTCTCAGTTACCTGATGTCTTAAGACTAAGTTCTTACTAAGACCACACCTTACCCATCCTAACCTCTACCACATGAGCTCACCGAAGGCTTTGGAGAGGACAGCTCTCTAATATATGTTTACCCATTACCGGAAATCATATAATCATGAAGGCAGTCAGTGTAACAGGACTGAAATCCACAAAACTCCAGGTCACCGGGAATTGTGAGCCCTAAACCAGATATACCCAAATGAAATGAGGTTAATTAGACCCTTTGGGTTTAAACAAAACACGTTCTTACACTCTGTAAAGCTTATAACAATATACTAAGCTATAGGTCGTTAAAAAAAAATCCTAAATAGAGGCACTAGGGTGGCTCAGTGGGTTAAGCCTCCGCCTTTGGCTCAGGTCATGGTCCCAGGGTCCTGGGATCGAGCCCTGCATCGAGCCCTGCATCGAGCTCTCTGCTTGGCGGGGAGCCTGCTTCCTCCTCTCTCTCTACCTGCCTCTCTGCCTACTTATGATTTCTCTGTTAAATAAATAAATAAAAATTTTAAAAAATCCTAAATAAAAACGATGACACACTGGAGTTGTAAATACTTGTTCTGGCAGATTAAATACATAATACATAGGCTATATTACATCACTAAGTTCTATTATACAACAAGTAAACTGTTTTGGTTCCTGGTCGTTAACTGTACTTACCCAATTCGTGAATACTTTGTAAATGGCCTCAAATTAGATTTTATTTTTTCAAAATAAATTCACTTAACTGTATATGGCAACTCCATGCACTCAGACTTTATTAGAGCTTTTAGTAATTACCCCGTGAGTCTTTCTCCTCTGCTTAAGCTGGCAGTTTTGTGAAAGTGCTGAAGAAACTAGAATATTTGCAGATCAAGTGAAATAATAACTATTTCAAAATACAACGCCATTTTCATTTGAGCTCTTTTTTAAAATTTTATTACATTTCCTACATTTGAGCTATTTTTATCACAAATTAAATCCTCCCTCTGAGAGATATACCAAATGCCATGTATACAAATGTTAAGATTTTCTTTCCCCCATAAAACCTGAGGACCCTTCTCAAACAAAAATCAGTTTTACTTTGAAATCATTTAAAAAAATAAAAAGGCAACACTATGAGTTGGTAAACATCCCAAACTTGCTAGTTTCTGGCCAAATTTTGATACAGAAGGTTAACTTTTGTGAACAAAGGGACAATAACACAACAGGAAACTACCAACAAATTCTGTTCTAGTCCAACTCAGGGATTCCATTTGGTGTGAAGATAAAGGAGTAAGGCAGGCCACTAAAGCACCATCGTGTGGCCCAAGCCAGCTTTATCGTCCTCAGGTGGCTCAGACTGCTGGAAAGAAAATAAAAAGGACTGTAGTTAGCTCTGCCTGAACGACCCATCCCTTGGTCCCTCAGAGCTCAGTGGGCGGACACGACATCAGCGTGTTTCATCAGCTACATCCCTAACTCAGATCACTGTGTGAGGCTACATCTTCCGTGGCCAAGAGCAGCTGAGGTCAGGGCACTGGGTGAACGCTGGCCAAAGTCAAAACCACCCCCCAAAACGGCCGCCTGGGTGGCTGAGTGGGTGAAGTGGCTGGTCCCAGATTTGGGCTCAGGTCATGATCTCAGGGTCTTGGGATCGAGCCCCGCGTTGGGCTCCATGCTTGGGATTCTCTTTCTCCCTCTGCTCCTCCCCCTGCACACCTGCGTGCTCTCAAGTAAAGGATTACCTTTAAAAAAAAAAAAAAAAAGGTTTAACGTGCTGTTTGAAAATGTGCTGCTCTCTCAATAGGCAAACACAGCAGGTTATTTTTTCCCCCAATATTGGAAAGAACACATTTATTTCTTGGGTGGAGTACTGGGGGCAGCAGCTGGGCTGGCTTTGGGGGGGGGCGTGCTGTATGGAAACTTCATTGTCTTTAACAACCGGACTGGGACTGAGCCCAGTTTGATCCTCATAAAACAAGAGGTAGATAAGAGATATCAATGAGGGAATAGATTTTCCCATCCTAATGCAAACACTAGGCATGCTCTTCAAAGAGACTGGCAGGCAGAGTCACCCATGCGATTTATTTATTTTTTCCTCCATTCAGCGCATGTAATTTGATTCAGGCTCGACAGACATTACTAGATACCTACTCAACCTCTGTTCTCCCTTTCTTATGTACCAATCCCCACACGCGAAGACAGCAACAGTTAAATTCTCCCCATATTCCCTTTCCCCTATGGAGGGCCGTGACCCAGTCCAGGTCAGTAAAATGGAGACAAGTAGGTTTGGGCTTCCATGAAAATTGTTTTCTTAATTCAGAAAGAAAAAAAAAGGAAGGCAAAGGTAGATCCTGCTGGTACCCATCTTTTACCTTTCACCCATCCCCCCCTTTCCTAACTGGAGTGCAGACGAGAGTCCTAAAAGTAGAACAGAAAATCACTACAGAGCCCAAAGCCATATGAAGGATGGCCGAACAGGAA
Source organism: Mellivora capensis (assembly GCA_004024625.1). Classification (NCBI taxonomy): domain Eukaryota; kingdom Metazoa; phylum Chordata; class Mammalia; order Carnivora; family Mustelidae; genus Mellivora; species Mellivora capensis. Next base: position 46,464 of record PISX010003665.1, on the reverse strand, counting down.
GCTCAAAGAACCTGATGGCTACTTAATGCCACCGCATCACCAGCCCTGGAAAATCTCCTTCCCTCTGGCTGCTGCTTACTGGGGAAAAAACCAAACCCCAATTTGGCTTAGCTGTGGGAGCCTGATTCCTGTTACATGTGACCAACTGTAACATGTAGATTTAATTCACATGTGATCCATGTGAATTCTCCATTAGGGCTGGGAATTGGGCTAATATACTTAACCCAGATTAGCCTTTTTTTCTATATCCTCTTTTAGTACTATTTTGATTTGAAGGCTTGCTATTTTTGTTTTCCCAAAATAGTAATTTTTTTCCTGGGGTAGCTGGGTGGTTCACTCAGTGAAGCCTCTGCCTTCAGCTCAGGTAATGACCTAGGAGTCCTGGGATCTGGCCCCACATAGAGCTCCCTGCTCAGTGGGGAGTGTGTGTGTGTGTCTCTCTCTCTTCTCCTCCCCCCTGCTCACACACATGCGTGCGCTCTAATAAAGTCTTTAAAATTCATAGTAACTTTTTCCTGACAAGTAATTCGGGATTTATGTAAAAGGATATTCACTACAGAGTTATTCGTAATAAGAATTTAAAATAACCCGATGTACATCAATGGGGAACCCAATGCATGAGTTACAGTATGTCCATGAACTAGAATATATTACGATTAATAAAAAAAAAAAGTAGATCCATGTTATGGACTTGGAAAGGATTCCTTTTATTGCTCAGAGAACCAAAAAATGTCTATTTTAGTATAACATTTGTGTTACTTAAAAATATACATACGTATCCTTACACAGACATGTGTATACATTCTTCTAGAAGCATTGGCAATGTGTCTGGAAGAATGTGTACCGAACTGTAAAGAGGTAGTTACCTCTGGATCACAGATAAGGAGGAGGGTTAGGGAAAGGGGAAAAATAACTCTATATAAATGTTATGCAGTTTGAATTTATTCCACAAAAGTAATTCATATCTTGGATTAAATTCTAAAAGTACAGAAGTAGCCTAGGATAAGAAGACTCACCTAAAATGTCACCACACAGAAATAACCACAGTTGACATTTTGCTAAATATCTTCTAGAATCTAGACCTCCCACTGTGTATACATGCACATATATACACACACAAACTCTCTTTTGTAACACCACCCTCGTTGTCTCAGTGGTCAGCCCCTCCTCCTTCCCCTCTGCTGGCTTATCTCCCCTACTTGAACACATTGGAACAGCCCAAGGACTCTGTCCTGACACTTCTGTCTATACTCAGTGCCCAAGTCAATTCAGCCATGAGTTCAGCCCTCTGCCATGAGTCTTAGTCTCAAATATCCCCTTTGCCAACTCCATTCAGATGCTGAAATCACACATCGACTATATGTTCCAAATTACACTTTTAACATCTATCCACAGCCTCCCCTGCACCCTACCAGCTGAACTATTGGCTCATTAAGTGCCACCAATCTCCATGAGGTTGCTCAAACCCCAGGCTTGGAAGTCATCCTTCACCCTTCCCACTACACAACTCAACAACAACCCTTCAAGTTCCCTCTCTGCTGTTTATGTCATTGTGCCTCAACCTAACACATGCACAGAGGGCTTTAAAAGGGGCCCTTTCCTATGACAATGTTCGTTGTCACTGGAAGATCCTTCCACAGCCCACAGGGTGACCACCACCACACAGAGCACACAGTACCCCCAACCTCACCTTACACACCTCCACCCGCATTCCTGCTGTTTGGCCCTCACTGAACTCCAAGAACATATCAAACTGTTTACGGCCTCAAATTGGTCCTGGCCATTCCCTCTGAAACACCCTTCCCTGCTCTCCCACCCTTCAAGTTTTAGCTCAAATGTCACTTCAAGAGTTTAGACTGGATTCTCCATTCACACCATCAGTGTTGGTCATCCCACTTTTTCCCTTCTTACCACTTACCACTGTCATGAATCCATCTGTTCACTCTTCCCTGGCCATCCTAGAGCCTACTCTCCCTGCGCTCCAGGCCCTCCTGGATCCCATTCCAGCCCCAGCATCGAAGCTAGTACCCAGCACCTTGTAGACTCAGCAGTCTTTTAAGCGAATGAACACACACATCTAAAACATATTCTGTTCGATTCCAACTCTAAAGTTCTTAGAGCTGCCATTGGGTGCGAAGCAAAGTGAAGACGCCAGGCACTAATGCACCACCGTGTGGCCCGAGCCAGCTTTCTCGTTGGAATTAAAACAAATGGAATTAGGTGGTTTACAATGTTTTGCAATAAGCTTTTACATTTTACTTGTTGTTAAAGGTCTTCTCAAGTCAATCTAATCATTCTTTTTAATGGCGATGTGGTGTATCATGTAAATCTGTCCATCTGTGTAACCGAGCTCTAGCTGGGCGTTCAGGCAATTTCCAACATCACCTTATGAGAATTGTTTAGTGATACACAACCCTGTATGTATCCTTGCACAGTCCAGTTTAATCTTTAAGAACATTTCATAGTCATGGAATTGTTGGCTCAAAAATCACCAAGCACAACTTGGGACACTAGCGTTCTTAATCACCCACTTCAATTACTCTCAAATTAAATGAAACCAAATACATGTGTTTTTTTAAAAATAACACTATAAGATAACATGGAATTGTATTCTTATGAAAATGTACTTGGATCTATGGTTTACTTAGGGAATCTACTTTAGACTGCTAATTTGAAGATTTCAAGTTGATAGCTGTATAAAAAGCCTCATTATTAAGTACTGTGGGAATGAACAAAATATTCAAAGAACCCAACTGAGCAAGAGGGGTGCTCTCTCTACAGTGACCGTATCCAAGAACAGAATAGTTGGTGATGGCTCTACACATTCCGTATTTATTTACTCTCTGGGACTCGCAACGCTGCTGGAAAGCTTGCTGGGTGGTAACCCCAGGAGCTGCTGAACCATCCAGGGAAGGACTGCAGCTTACCGTAATCATTCTACAAAATTTTTTCCTTAAACGTCTCTGAATCAGGGGAGCCTGGGTGGCTCAGCCGGTTAAGCATCTGCCTTCAGTTCAGATCATGACCTTGGGGTCCTGGGATGTAGTCCCATATTGGGCTCCCTGCTAAGTGGGGTATCTGCTTCTCCCTCTCCACCCCACTCATGCTTTGTCTCTGTCTCTCAAATAAATACATAAAATCTTTTTTTTTTAAATATCTCTGAATCAATCCCCTCCCATCTCAAATCCCTCTTTGCCTTAAGACCTGCTCAAAGGGCACCATTATCACACACATTCTCACCTAAGGATGCCTTTACCTAACTCCTCTGTGCTAGTCTGCCTCCCAGTAGCCTCAGACTTTTTTTTTTTTAAGATTTTATTTGATGGAGACACATGGCGAGAGAGGGAACACAAGCAGAGGGAGTGGGAGAGGGAGAAGCAGGCTTCCCATGGAGCAGGGAGCCGGACTCAGGGCTCGATCCCAGGACCCAGGGATCATGAACGAAGCCAAAGGCAGATGCTTAATAACTAAGCCACCGAGATGCCCCACCTCAGCCTCTTCTTGAAAGAAAAGGTCTCCCTGCCTCATCCTTTTAACTAAGAGGTGGCTGACTTCTGAGGGTACTACTTTCCCCAATACGCTCTGCCAGTTAAGAGCTTTTCTCTTCTCTGTTATCCTGTTAGTTTTCCCAACCAGGTGGAGAGGCAGTATTCTCCTTGCTCTGAACTACCAAACACAGGACCCACTCTCTCTCCTGCAGATACCTCTCCGATGTTCATGTCGGTCATCTGAATGATCGTCCGTCATCCTGGCCCCTCTGGTCACCTGGCCCTGGTTCCCATCAGCCGTAGTAGTAACAACGTCCATCGTGAGGGACCCACCTTCCTGCTCTGGCTTCTCGGTTCTTTCACCTCTTCATGGCCGAAAGCATTTTCTTCAACCACCACAGCTACGTGCTCTCAGATTTTTGTCATCACAGACTTCCCACCTCTGAGATCTTGATTCTCAACATCCATTTTATAATCGCAAGTATCGGGTCTTTCTAACCACCTGCTCTCCCTTATCTCGCTGTCCTAACTTTTGCTTCCACTGAAATGGCCAACCCACTGACACCACCCCACCCCCATTCTCAATTGTTGAAACTCACCCCCCACCCTGGCACCCATGTGATGTAGGAAGTAGAGCTTTGGGGAGGTGATCAGGATGACTTAAGGACATGAGATGGAGCCCTTACAAGTGGGATTCGTGCTCTTAGAAAAGTCAGGAAAGAGCTTTGCTTTCTCTGCTCTCCACCCTGTGAGAACTGACATCTTTACGTTACTGAGTTTGCCCGCCAATTTTTCCCGAAATTAGTAATAATGCTTTCCTAGTTTCTCCATTAACATAAGAGTTACTTTTGGACTGAGATTTATCATACTACAGAATATCTAGTTATGATAATTTTATGTGGGTTTATGCAAATCTAAACAGATGTAGAATTTTTTCAATGCCTTTTGAAAAACATGGAGAGAATCAATGATTTTGTTCCCTAGATCGATTAGCAATTAGTGTATTAATGGATTCCCTAATATCAAACCATCTTTGCATTGCTGGAATAAATTTCACTTGATCGTGACATAGTAATCACTTAATAAGCTGTGAAATGATGTTTGCCAATATTTTAGTTTGAATTTCGGCTTAGTTATTTCGAGTGAGATTGTTCTGTGGTTCTCTGTGCAATTCTCATTGGACTTTGGCATTGTTATGCAAGATGCATAAAAAGCATTTGGGAATTTTCATTCCTGTGTTGAAACAGTAATAACGTTACCCTTTGGTCCCATTTAGTCACTAGCACTGAAGTTATCCTTTGCTAAAGGACCAGTAGAACTCTGTGACACAATCTGAACACTCATGTCAACATGGTAGTTCATCAACTCTCTACTTCTTCTATGAATATCTCCCACCCATGGAGTCTACTTTATTAAATTATTTCCTAGAAAATTGTTCATTATTCCAATTTCTCATCAAAACCCTAGACATGCAGAGACCTTTGAAAGCTAACACATTACCACATAAACTCTAGTTCCTACTTGACCCACATATTCCTCCCACCCTAAGTCTTCACCTTGTCTCCCTAATCGGCAACACCATCCATCCAACTTCTAGAAGACAGAAAGCCAGGAGTCATCCTTACTTCTTCTTCCCTCACCCATTGCTTCCATCTGTCAGTGATATACCTGGAGGGACCCCATTTCTCACTATTTCCAAAGCCCTCCATCCAGTTCAGCTGCTCTCTTGTTTCTCACTTCTCCAGTCAATTCTCAATATGGCAGCTAGGATAGTTTTCTTAAAATATGAATCAGATTATACTATCCTGACCCCCAATGCCTTTGTTCAGACCCCACCCATATTTTCCTTCACCTCTAATATAAAATTCACACTCCTTAATGTGCTCAGTGAGGCCTTTCCCTGAGAGTCAGTCATGGTCCCAGCTTCATTTCAAGTAACTGCTCCCTCAAATATCACTGAGTAAGAACTTTCAGTTGTTCAAACATGTCATCCTCTCCCCTCCCCAATCTTGTTGCTTTAAACCCTTCTTAAGTCTGGTTCCTTCCTATGCTTGAAACTCCACCTTAAAGGTCACTTCCTCAGAGAGATCTTGGATGACCATCCTATCTGAAACCGATATTTCACACTATCACTCTCCAACAAAGCACCCCTCATCAGTATTCTCGAAGCACTAGTCAACTTGTAATTATTTTATTTCTTCACTCGTCTTTTTCTGTCTTCCTTCAATGAATTTATTTTTATGATGGAAGCAGGAATAGGTCTCTGTGTTAACCATTACACCTCCATGTGTGGTACGGTGCCCCATGCAGAGCAAACCCACAATTATAAATATTTACTGAATGAAAAGACCAGATCCAAAAGGATAATTTCTAGACTAGGAGATACTGTGAAAGAGGAGAAAACTTCATCAAACATTGACAAAGTATTATCTTTCAGTGCCTACTTCCGCCACCCCAATTCCATCAGAGTAAGCCTTTGCACCTACCGGAGGAATATAGTAGTAGTGACACTGGGCTTTGGCTTTCCTCATGAAGGCTGGTCTGGATTCAGCCTGGAAGAAATTGGTCCATCTCATTACATTTACACTAGACCACTTAGAAATAAGAATATACATATACGCACACATATACACCAGAGAGTTATTTCATAGATCATTGTGTTACTAGACATTACCCAAGGAGGGTCAATGGTCAATTCAGAATATCAACCTAAGCAATTCATATTTTCACTTGATTCTATTTCACACGTGTATCTGTCAATGCCACTAGCCCACACAACATAGGTAGAAGTATTTTATGACAACTACTCAAAGTATTGAATCACTTCCTGATAGCTCTGTTGCTTAAATAAATTTAAATAAAATTAAATTTAAAAATGTATTGAATCCCTATCTCCTTATAACACTGCACTAGAGGCTGAAATAATCTTGTCTGAAGAATGTCCTTCTCATACTTCTCTAGAAAAGTATGTAAAACCATCACTGATGTGCAAACATGCCAAAAGGACACTGGATACCAACCAGGTCCAGATACTAGATCTCAACCAAGCTCATTAACCCTAAGTCCCATAGACACTTCCAGCCTGGTGCCCACTAAGCGTCCAGCATGAGCTACAAGCATCGTCATCATCTCTCCCCTGCAAGCCACAGTGCAGTTTCCTTAGGTGTCTGGAAGACAGAAGAGCAAAGGCAAAACCCAGGGAGAGATATATTTTGGAGGAATTTTTGTTCTTTGAGGTATTCTAAATTCACACAAGGGGCCTATTATCAGGTGATGAAAGCAAATAGTAATTAATATCCTACAATGTAATCTGTATGAAATAAAGAGACAGTTATCTAAAATCTGGGGTTTAGTCAAAATAATTCTCCAGGTTGCAGAAGACTAGGGGGTATAATTCCTTAATTCTTAATATATCATGGATTTATATCAGCAACTCGCAAAGTGTAAACCTTTAGGACCCCTAAGTGACCCCTTTTGTTGGAGACCCCTAAGCTTCCAAAGGTTCTGTGAGTCCAAAACTATTTTGGTAATCATGGTAATACAGAAACTTCATTCGCTTTTTTCATTCTCTCACAAATATACAGTGGAATTTTCCATTACATGATGTGGGGTATCACAACAGATTGGATTCTAAGCAGCTATGACGAAGAATCCACCTTCTGTGAAGACTGACATTAAAGAGATTTGCAAAAACAAAACAATGCTACTCTTCTCACATGTTTGTTTTGAAAAGTCTGGTCCTTTTTCATAAAAATCTGTTACTTACACCAACATGTATATGTTTTATTCATTAATCATTCTATTTTTTATAAACCAGTCTTTTGAATATGTTCAGCCATGAGTGCAAAAGACTCATTATCATCCGAATTGTGACCTCCATACATTGTGACAAACTTTTTAGAGGGAAGCCAGAGCAAATCCGTACCAGTAAAACAAAAACCACCAAAAAACCCTCCCAAACAATAAATGTATTAGAAACAGACACATGTTAATATAAATTGGAAATGATCCCGAGTTATTTCCTTGTGTCATAAATTCTATTTTTTAATTGTTTTCACATTTTTTAAGTACAGTTGACACACCGTGTTAGTTTCAGGTGTACAACACGGTGGATTTAACAACTCTGCATGATGTTAGGCTCAGCATGGTGTAGCCATCATCTGTGACTTTTCAACCCTACTACATACCATGGACTCTATTTCCTATGCTGTACATTTCATCCCCGTGACTTCTTCATTCCATAATGGTGAGCCTGTACCTCCCACTCCCCTTCACACATTTTGACCATTCCCCCATACCTCTACCCTCTGACAACCACCAGTTTCTGCTCTGTACTTAGTCTTTGGGATTTTATCTTTTAGATTCTACATACAAGTGAAATCATATGGTATTTGTCTTTCCCTGCCTTGCTTACGTCTCTTAGAATATCCTCTAAGTCCAACCATGTTCTCACAAATGGAAGATTTCATTCGTCTTATGACCGAGTAATGTTCTGGGGTACATGTGAGTGCGTACCCCATGTCTTTATCCATTCACCTATCGATGGACACAGGCTGCTTCCTTATCTTGGCTACTGTAGATAATACTGCAATAAACACAGGGATGTGTGTGACCTTTTGAATTTGTGTTTTCATTACATACCCAGTAGCAGAATTTCGGGATCATATACTATTTGTTTTTAATTGTTTTGAGAAACCTGCATACTGTTTTCCACAGGGGCTGCACCAATTTACTTTCCTACCAACAGTACGCGAGGGCTCCCATTTTTTTTTGTTCTCTCCCCCCCCCCCCACCGCAATCTTCACCAACACTTGTTATTTCTTGCTTTGTGGTACTACCCATTTTGACAGGTATAAGGTGATATCTCATGGATTCAGAATTGCATTTCTCTAAAAATGATGTTGAGCCTCTTTCCATGGGTCTGTTGGCCATCTGGATGTTTTCTTTGGGAAAACGTCTATTCAGATCCTCTGCCTGTATTTTAACTGGAGTATTTGGTTTTTTGCTGTGGCGTTGCGTAAGTTCTTCATATATTCTGGTGGATATTAACCCGTTAGCTAGGTCATTTGCAAATATCTTCTCCCAGTCAGTAGGCTGCTTTACATTATGCTGGTGGTTTCTCTTACTGTGCAAAATCTTTTTATTTTGGTACAGTCCCAATAGTCTATTTTTGCTTTTTTTTCCTTGCCCGAGGAGACACAATGTGACATCCAGGAGATTACTGCCTCTTTTTTCAAGAGTTTATTGGTTTCAGGTCTCACATTTATTTAGATCTTTAATCCATTTCAAGTGCATTTGTATTAATGGTATAGGACTGTGGTCCAGTTTTTTTCCAGCACCATTTATTGAAGGGGTAGTCTTCTCTCTACTGTATATTCTTGCCTTCTTTGTCATACGAAATAATTGACCATACAAACATGGATTTCTGGGGTCTCTATTCTGTTTCATTATCTATGCCTAATTTTGTGCCACTACCATACCATTTTGAATACTACAGCTTTGTAGTATACTTTGAAACTGGGATTGTGATACCTCCACCTTCGTTCTTTCTCAAGACTGCTTTTGCTATTCAGGGTCTTTTGTGTTTCCATATACGTTATTTGTTCTTAGGATTATTTGTTCTGGTTCTGTGAAAAATGTTGTTGGTATCTGAAAGGGATTCTATTGACTCTGTAAATTGTTTTGAGTAGTATGGACATTTTAACAATGCTAATTCTTCCAATACATGAGCATGTATATCTTTCCATTTTTAAAAAATGTATTAGATTTTGTTTGACAGAGAGATCACAAGTAGGCAAAGAAGCAGGCAGGGTGGGGGGGGAAGCAGGCTCCCTGCTGAGCAGAGAGCCTGATGCAGGGCTCAATCCCAGGACCCTGATATCATGACGTGAGCTAAAGGCACTTAACTCACTGAGCTACCCAGGTGCCACTTTCCATTTATTTTTGTTTTCAGGTTTTTTTTTTGAACAATGCTTTATAGTTTTCAGAGTACAGGTCTTTCAGTTCCTTGGTTAAGTTTATTCCTAGATTTTATTTCTTTGTGATGTAATTATAAATGATTAAATTATAAATTTAATTTCTTTCTGCTACTTGATTGTTAGTGTATATGAATGCAACAGATTTCTGTATATTAACTTTGTATTCTATAACTTTGAATTCATTAATAGGTTCTAACAATTTTTTGCTGGAGTTAGGATTTTCTGGATATAGTATCAGGTCATCTGCAAATAGGGACAAATCTTTTTCCTCACCAGTTTGGGTACCTTTCACTACTCCTTCTGATTGCTGTGTAAGATTCCCATTGTTATGCTGAATAAAATTAGTGGGTGTGGACATCCTTGTCTTGTTCCTGATCTTAGAGAAAATGTTCAGTTTTTTAAAACCATTAGAATGTTAGCTGTGGGTGTGTTCTTTATGGCCTTTATTATGTTGAGTATGTTCCCTCTAAAACTATTTCTTTGAGTTTTTAACCAGTAATGAACTTGAACTTGGTCAAATGGTTTTTCTGCATCTACGGAGATGATCCTATTTTTTTTAAACTTCGCTTTATAAATGTAGCATATTGATTGATTTGTGAAAATGGAGCCATCATCAAATCCCTAGAATGCCACTTGATCTTGTTAAATGATCCTTTTAATATTCTGTTGAACACTGTTTACTAATATTTTTACTCAGAATTTTTTAAGATTTTATTTGAGAGAGAGAGAATGAGATCCTGAGAGGAGAGAGATCAGTGGGAGCAGCAGACTCCCTGCCGAGCAGGGAGTCCCGGTGTGGGACTTGATCCTGGGACTCCAGGATCATGACCTGAGCTGAAGGCAGTCGCTCAACCAACTGAGCCACCCAGGCACCCTTTGAGAATCTTTGCATCCGTGTTTATCAGGAATATCAATCTACAGTTTTTTTGATAATGTCTTTGACTGGTTTTGGTACCATAGTAATGCCAGCCTTATAGACTGTATTTGGAAACTTTCTATTTTTTAGAATACTTTGAGAACGATAGATATTAAATCTTTTAAAAAACATTGTTAGAAGTCACCTGTAAATCCATCTGGTCCTGGACTTTTGCTTGTTTTAACAGTTATTTTCATTTCAGGTATACAACATAGTGATTCAACAATTCAACCTATATTACTCAGTGCTCATCAAGATAGGTGTTTTTGGTTTTTTTTTTTTGAGAGAAAGGGAGTGCAAGCAAGGGTTAGGGGCAGAGAGGGAGAGAGAGGAAGAGAATCTTAAGCAGACTCCATGCTGAGCAAGGAGCCCAATGTGGGGGCTCGATCTCATGACCTGAAATCATGACCTGAGCTGAAATCAAGAGTTGGATGCCTAATTCCTCTGGTAACCATCAGCTTTTTCTTTATGGTCAAGAGTTTTTTTTTTTTCTTTGTTCATTTGTTTTCTTAAATTCCACATGTAAGGAAAATCATATGGTATTTGTCTTTCTCCGACTGCTTTATTTTGCTTAGCACTATACGCTCTAGATCTATCCATGTTGTAAATGGCAAGATTTCACTTTTTTATGGTTGAATAATAATCCATTAATGTGGTAACTTTTTTTTTAAGATTTTGTTTGACACAGAGATCACAAGTAGGCAGATTGGCAGGCAGAGAGAGAGAGAAGGGGAAGCAGGCTCCCTGCTGAGCAGAGAGCCCAACTCCGGGGCTCAATCCCAGGACCCTGAGATCATGACCTGAGGCCAAGGCAGAGGCTTAACTCACTGAGCCACCCAGGCACCCCTGGTAACATCTTTATTCAACTACTGATGAATACTTAGTTCACTTCCATAAAGTGGCTATTGTAAGTAATTACAATAAACTTTGGGATGCATGTATCCCTTTGAATCAGTGTTTTTATTCTTTGGACAGATGCCCAGTAATGCAATTACTGGATCATAGGGTACTTCTATTTTTAACTTTCTGAGAACTCCTATACTGTCTTCCGTGGTGGCTATACCAGTTTGCATTCCCACCAATAGTGCAAAAGAGTTCCCATTTCTCCACACTCTTCACCAGTATTTGTTTCTTGTGGTTTTGATTTTGGTAATTCTGACAGGTGTGAGGTGATATCACTGTAATTTTGATTTGCAATTCCCTAATGCTGAGTGATGTTGAACAACTTTTCTTGTATCTTTTGGCCATCTACATGTCTTTTTTTTAAGATTTTATTTGACAGAGACCACAAGCAGGCAGAGAGGCAGGCAGAGAGAGAGGAGGAAGCAGGCTCCCTGCTGAGCAGAGAGCCAGATGCGGGGCTCGATCCCAGAACCCTGAGATCATGACCCAAGCCAAAGGCAGAGGCTTTAACCCACTGAGCCACCCAGGTGCCCTACATTTTCTCTTTAGAAGAGTGTCTGTTCATGTGCCTTCTGCCCATTTTTAAAATTTTTTTAAAATATTTTTTATTTATTTATTTGACAGAGATCACAAGTAGGCAGAGAGGCAGGCAGAGAGAGAGAGAGAGAGGAGGAAGCAGGCTCCCTGCTGAGCAGAGAGCTGGATGTGGGGCTCGATCCCAGGACCCTGAGATCCTGACCTGAGCCGAAGGCAGAGGTTTTAAACCATTGAGCCACCCAGGCGCCCCGCCTTCTGCCCATTTTTTAACTGGATTATTTGTCTTGGGTGTTGAGCTACATAAATTCTTTATATATTTTGGATGCTAACTACGAGAAATGTCATTTGCAAAAACCTTCTGCCATTCAGTAAGTTGTCTTTTAGTTTTGCTGGTTATTTCCTTCACTGTGCAGAAGCTTTTTATCTCGATGAAGTCCCAGTAGATTATTTTTGTATTATTTTGTTTCCCTTGTTTCAGGAGACATATCTAGAAAGATGTTATGACTGATGTCAGAGAAATTACTGCCTGGGCTCTTTAGGATTTTTATGGTTTCATGTCTTACATTTAGGTCCTTAATCCGTTTTCAGTTTATTTTTGTGTATGGTGTAAGAACGTGGTCCAGTTTCATTCCTTTGCATTTAGCTCTCCCATTTTCCCAACACCATTTGTTGAAGACACTGTTTTTTCTCCTGCATATTCCTGCTTCCTTTGTCAAAGATTAACTGACCATATAATTGTGCATTACCTTGATTCCAAAACCAGATAGAGATACAACAAAAAAAGAACTATAGGTCAATCTCTCTCATGAACATAGATACAAAAATCCTCAATGAAATATTAGCAAACATAATCTAAGAATACATTTAAAAAGAGCATTCATCATGATCGAGTGAGATTTATCATGATCGAGTGAGATTTATTCCTGGGATGCACCGGGGGTTCAATATTTGCAAATCAATGTGATACATCACACCAGTAAGAGAAAGGACAAAAACCAGATGATCATTTCAGTATATCCAAAAAAAGTATCTGACAAAGTAAAACATTCATTCATGTAAAAACAAAGTAGGTTTAGAGGGAACATACCTCAACATAATAAAGGACTTATATGAAAAACCCATGGCTAACATCATACTCAATGGGGAAGAACTGAAATTGTTTCTCCCTAAGGTCAGGAGCAAGACGAGGATGTCCACTCTCACCACTATTATTTAACATAGTACTGGAACCCTCACCACAGCAATCAGGCAAGAGAGAGGAATAAAAGGCATCCAAATTGGTAAGGAGGAAGGGAAACTTTTGCTATTTGCAGATGAGAGGATACTGTATATAGAAAACCCTAAAGACACCACCCAAAAAACTACCAGAACTGAAAAATGAATTTAGTAAAGTTGCAGGATCCAAAATTAATGTACAGAAATCTGTTGCATTTCTATACACTAATAACAAAGCAGCAGAAAAAGAAAACAATCCATTCACAATTACACCAAAATAATACTTGTGAATATATTTAACCAAAGAAGGGAAAGAGCTGTACTCTGAAATCTAGAAAACATGGATGAAAGAAATTGATGATACAAAGAAATAGACATTCTATGTTCATGGGTTGGAAGAACAAATGTTGTTAAAATGTCTATACTACCCAAAGCAACCTACACATTTAAAGCAATTCCTATCAAAATACCAAAAGCATTTTTTGCAGAACTGGAATAATCCTAAAACTTGTATGGAATTGCAAAGGACCCTAAATAGCCTAAGCAATCTTGAAAAAGAAAATCCGGAGGCATCACAATTCTAGAATTCAAGTTATATTACAAAGTTGTAGTAATCAAAGTAGTATGAGTTTTTAAATTACCCATTCAAGTTTGTTACTAGGATTCAATGTCATCACCAGTAATTGGTCCGTTCGGTATTTCTATTTCTTTCTGATTCACTCTTGGAAGATTTTAATTTTCTAGGAATTCATCCATTTCTTCTAGATTGTCCAATTTGTTGGCATGTTTCTGTTATTTTTAAATAAATATATATTTTAAAATCTCCATCTCAACTTTTAATATGGAAAATAATCACAGATAGAGCCCACGAAACAAAAGCTCTTTTGGGAAACTTAATACATCTTCAAAGTTTGAAGAGGTCCTAATTCCAAGAAGTCTGAGAGCCTTTCACAACCAACCAGGAGCATTCAGGGAAGAGGTTATGAAAGGATCTCTCTTTTAAGCATCTGCTGAAAGAGTTCTGAAAATCTACTGACCTACTCTCATCATTATTAACTGTGTTAACTGGAGTAAAAGAATGGAGAACTCATATTTTATTAACTTTCTGCTGTTTGAAATGTACAGTGTCATCAGAATAACAGTCTTCCTAAAACTATCTTAGATCTCTGTGACAGAAGCGGATTCTGAACTGGTAGATAAAACTTTAGGCCATTACATATCAGGATTCTTTTTGATTGCTCAAGCAGAAACAAAACAAAACAGAACACTAGAATTTCTCCCAGGGCAGAAGCAGAGGAGTGGAGGGTCCACTCTACTCTCCATTTCCCCGCTCCCTATGCTCCAGAGAATCGGACTTTATTCTACATGAATAGAAGCAACAGCCTCAGAATGTACATGGAGTAATCACACTGAAGGGAAGGTGTAGCAGGATAAACTCATTGGCTGTTTTATACACACACACAGACACACACACACACACATATATATATATATTCTTAAATATATATTTTATAAGACCACAATTCAGTATATACCTAAATATTTTTCTCAGAATATACTCATTTTATGAAACAAGATGGGATCAGGAGGGAGACAAACCATAAGAGACTCTTAATTTCACAAAACAAACTGAGGGTTGCTGGGGGGAGGTGGTTATAGAGAGGGTGGTGGGGCTATGGACACTGGGGAGGGTATGTGCTATGGTGAGGGCTGAGAAGTGTGTAAGCCTGATGATTCACAGACCTGTACCCCTGGGGCTAATAATACATTATATGTTAATTAAAAAAATATATACTCCTTTAATTTTTTGAAATATTGCTTAAAAATAAGAGTTTGAATCAAAAACACTGATGTTTGTATGATTCTGTTTATGCTTTTCAAAATTTGCACTTCTAGATTGATACACTAAGCCACACTCTTGCTCAACGAGTGCCACGGAAGTAATTGGTTTGAAAAGATGCCGCTTCGTAGCTACTCAGAGGCAGTTTCACCTCAATCACTTTTTACATCAATCACTCATACTATAGCTAAAGCACTGCCCTTATCCTTCAACTAAGATACTTCTAGAAAGAATACATTGAACAAATACCTCAGTACTTGGAGATCGCAGAATGATTTCAAGTCATCAGACTGCTTTTCCCAAAATTCCTAAAATTGAACAGAAGTTTTAAGTGGTTATCAGTTACGCTACTCTGGAACGGATCCTCTTAAGTCACACAGAGTATTCCAAAAAAGGGGGGCACTTACCAGAACATCCTTCTCAAGATGTTTCAGAGTCTGAATATCCTTCTCAAGATTGTTCAGCTCTTGAAGAACAAAACTGTGAAACTGCTCTAGTTTATTCAGTCTGATAAACGTAAAAAGCAACAGGTTTCATTGGAACTGCTTGACTGTAACAAGAGACAATCCTCTTTTTACAAGGATACTCCTTATTCTTCTCTAGACTTTTTTTTTAACATAAATTCAAGTTGGTTAACATATACTGTAATATACAGGGGTAGAATTCAGTAATTCATCAGTCGCATATAACACCCAGTGCTCACCACATCACGTGCCCTCCTTCATGCCCGTCACCCAGTTACCCCATGCCCCTACCCACCTCCCCTCCAGCAACCCTCAGTGTTTCCTATACTTAAGAGTCTCTTATGGTTTTCCTCCTCCTCTGTTTTTATCTTATTTTTCCTTCCCTTCCCCTATGTTCATCTTTTTTTTTTATTGAATTCCACACGAGTAAAATTGTATGGTATTGGTCTCCTCCAACTGACTTAGTTCGCTTAGCATAATACCTTCTAGTTCCATCCATGTCACTGCAAATGGCAAGATTTCATCTTTTTGATGGCTGAGTAATAGTCCAGTGTGTGCGTGTGTTACATCTTCTTGATCCATTCGTCAGTTGATGGACATCTGGACTCTTTCTATAGTTTGGCTATTGTGGACATTGCTGCTCTAAACATTCCTAAGCATGTGGCCCTTCAAATCACTATGTTTGTATCCTTTGGATAAATACCCAGCAGAGCAATTGCTGGGTTATAGTGTTGTTCTAATTTTAACTTTCTGAGGAACCAGTTTGCATTCCCACCAGCAGTGTAAAAGGGTTCCCCTTTCTCTACATCCTTGCTAACTTTTGTTTTTAAGAATACACATCTCCTCTTCTTCCTTCCCCTCACTGGATGACCATCCTCTTCTCCAGAAATCATGAAAACTTGGATTTATCCCTTCAAAAGTAGTCCAAAAGAAGCTGGTAATTCAACATGATACTTAGAGCAAAGGAGAGATGACTCCAGGGAAAAGGACACAGAGGTCAGACCTGGCCCAGAAGCCACCAATCGCAACTCCCCATCACTTCCAAACTTCCACTTGCCCCCCTCCTCTCTTGCCCTAAGCTGGTCCTGAGAGCTGAAATTGGCTAATAAACTCTGTCTTCTACATGTTAGTTCTAAAGTTTCCAACCTCTGCTATTCTGTATCTAACCACCACATAAACTGCTTATTTGTTGGTTTATAGTCTGTCTTCTCCATTAGGCTGAAAGTTCTATGAAGGCAAGAAGCTCCGAACACATGTCACTGCTCTCCTGCACTTAGCCCAGGGCCTGGCACCTCGTGCTGCTCAGTGTGCATTTGCTGAATGAAAAATAGATGAATACGTAACCCCTACAACATAATGGAAGTTCTCCAAGTCCAGAGTCCTTCATGGGCTTGTTGTGAGAATCAAATGACACTGCATGTATAAAAGTTTGAAAAAAAATTATAGATTCTTATTCACATTTTCTGCCCTAAGAAACTTCCTTCTTCAGTTAAGCTAACCAACCTGCCGTCATTTTCTTTCCCTCCTTCATCTACAGGCCATTCTCTCCAACAAGAAACAATCTATACCCACCTTCCCTATACCATTCAGAACTTTGTTTTCAAAACCTCACTACAGAAGTGCTTCCATTGTAATGGCTCTAGATTAATTCTAATCACCCCAGAACCCTATCTCTACTCAACTTTCCTATCCTTCCCATCTCACGGTCATCAGAGTGTGTTGGCGTATGTGTGCGTGTGTGCGTGCAAGTACACAGCACTTTTTACTGTGGCAATATAACAAAATTCAACCTTTTAACCATTTTTGAGTGGACAATTCAGTGGGACTCAGTACATTGACAATGTCCTGCAACCATCACCACCATCCATCTTTAGAACTTTTCCATCGTCCAAACACAAACTCTGTACTGCTTAAAGGGTAACTTATTTCCCACTCCCTTGGAAGGGATATTGGTCTTCTCGAGGAATTCGTCTCTTCTAAGTACCTCATATAAGTGAAATCACTCAACATTGGTCTTTTGTGTCTGGCTTATTTCATTTTGCATAATGTCCTCGAGGTTCATCCATGATGTGGCATGTGTTAGAATTTCATTCTTTAAGGCTGAATAATATTCCACTGCACATGGAAGTCACATAGCACTTATCCAGCATTTTCCCATTTTTACCCATCCTTGCTCTGTCTTCATAATTGGATTATAATTTAAAAAATAGTATTTTAGGATCGTACCATGGCAGACCAGGAAGAAGCTTATGGAAGGCCTTCCCCCATCATCTTATGAAGGAAGAACCAGAAACTAGAAACTAGAACTAGATACTAGATGATCACTTCCAAGTGATGATGTATCAAACCTCACAGCTGCTCAAGCTTCAGGTCCTCATGACCCAGCACGAGGGGCATGACACAAACATTTATGAGCTATCACACTTTTGTGACCTTGTTTCAAAACCCAGCACTTACCTGCATTGACGTATCTGGTTTAAAAGTCGGATTAAGCAATCTGGAGTTTGCTTGGGATCTTCTGAATAAAGCGGACTCCCTTCGTACCTAAGCTAAACCAGAACAACAACAACAAAATGACCACATTCGAATTAACCATAAAGACATAAATGGAATTCAGGCTTTGTGTGAAAAAGATACTACCAGCAGGGGTGCCTGGGAGGCTCTGCCAATTAAGCATCTGCCTTCCGCTCAGGTCATGATACCAGGGTCCTGGGATCAAGACCTGCATCAGTCTCCCTGCTCAGTGCGGAGCCGGCTTCTCCCTCTCCTCCCCACTTGTGCGCTCTCTCATGATCTCTGTCACCAGCTGTTTCTCTCTAATAAATAAAATCTTAAAAAAAAAAAAAGATGCTACCAGCACCTTATATTCATAGCAAACACTACTGCTAAACAACGGTGATAAGACACCTGGCTATACACTTTCTATGTATCCCCTCAGGAAGGTACCAATAAATAGGCTAAAATAGGAAATTTATATTCATGCTATCAAAGCACATATTGAATATTAACAAATTTCCACTATAAACTAGCTTACATTGGTATTGCAGAAAATATAAGACTTTGGAGATTTTCCAAATTAGTTAAATGAATATATGTCAGGGTAAGATGCTTTTCTCAAATGTGCTAATAAATAACTCTTTGGGGATTTATAAACAATAGGACATAAAAGGAGGGAACTGAAATGCTTCCAAAGTTCAACTTGCAGACAAGACTTTGGGACAGCCTACCTATGCACCACTCCACCGAACATCTACCCAAAGCCCACCTCCAACTTTGTCCTGGACACTTCTCTCAACCACTTGGTCCCCCTCTCCTCCATGCCTATTGTTGTGACTGAATCATCACTTCCTGGTACTTCCTGTTGTCTGAGAATGCTCTCAGTGAAACCAAACCATGAGTCTGATTTCCAAATAAGTCCATCCAGTCCCACTGTAGCAAATGGACATGGAACCACTGTCTTATAATACAAACCACAGTCCACAAAGGCACTACAGTCAGGGCCCCTAGCTAAGCAAGTATACCTTCCCTAAGCCTCAGGAGCACCTTCACATATGCGGGATAACAACAGTAAAGATGAATAATAGGATCTTGTTACTTTTTTTTTTTTTTTAGATTTTATTTATTTATTTGACAGAGATCACAAGCAGGCAGAGAGAGAGGAGGAAGCAGGCTTCTGGCTGAGCAGAGCGCCCGATGTGGGGCTCGATCCCAGCACCCTGGGATCATGACCTGAGCTGAAGGCAGAGGCTTAACCCACTGAGCCATCCAGGCGCCCCCAGGATCTTGTTATTTTAAGCCCCTAACAAGCCAGCTCTTCATTTTTAGTGGACCATTACCTCTGATATCCTTTTCAGTTCCCTAGTGAAGTTTTCCAGAGCTGTGATAACAGCAGCACTCTTCAAATTCTCGGGCACAACCACTAGGGATGGAGTAGGAATGCCTTCTGAACAATAAAAACAGAACATTAAGTAAAACTGACCCAAGGCTCAAAATCGACATGCTTAGCCCATCAGCTGCCCGGAGGCTGGAGAGTCCGTTGGAAGCATGGATGTAAGTGGGGCCTGACTCTGGCTGACAAGACCAGCTTGGAACCCAGAGCCATGGTGGGCACTTCCAGCTGCTTCTCAGTTTCTGGCAGGTGCTCATTTCCTCCAAACTTTCCCAGCACTTTAAATTGGGGCAGATATTAGATATAAGAAGCAGGCTAAGGAGGGGTCACAAGAGGCTGTGAGGAGGACATGACAGGTAGGACATTTCTATGGGGGCAACACTGGTGTAACAGCTTCTGGGTGCCCTGAGGTTGAGGACTCGTAGGTATTGATACTCCGAGGTATTGACTTGTGTAAGCCTTGCAAAAACCACTTCAAGAAGGCACTATTGTTGTGCATATGAACAGAGGGATCAAATAGAACTTGGGCAAGCTCACGCCCCAACAGTGTCAGGATTGGAACTCGGGCTGACTGGTTCTTAATCACCAACCTCTAGCACCTCTGGGCTTCCAAATTCACCCTCTTGGAGCCTTTTGTTTTGAAACACAGTGGCATCACTTACGCAGAAGCCCAACCCACACATGTAGGTATCTTGGATCATTCTCCTTCACTGGTATAGAGTAGACATTTTTAAAAAAATTTATTTTTTTTATTAACATATAATGTATTATTAGCCCCAGGAGTACAGGTCTGTGATTCTCCAGGTTTACACTTCACAGCACACACCATAGCACATACCTTCTCCAATGTCCATAACCCAACCACCCTCTCCCTACCCACCTCCCCTCCCCTGGCAACCCTCAATTTGTTTTGTGAGATTAAGAGTCTCTTATGGTTTGTCTCCCTCCCGATCCCATCTTGTTTCGTTTATTCTTTTCCTAACCCCCAACCCCCACCACAATGCATCTCCCCTTCCTCATATCAGGGAGATCGTATGATAGTTTTCTTTCTCTGACTTATTTTGCTCAGCATAATACCCTCTAGTTCCATCCACGTTGTTGCAAATGGCAAGATTTCATTTCTTTTGATGCCTGCATAGAATTCCATTGTATATATATACCACATCTTCTTTATCCATTCATCTGTTGATGGACATCTAGGTTCTTTCCATAGTTTGGCTATTGTAGACATTGCTGCTATAAACATTCGGGTGCATGTGCAGAGTGGATATTTCTAATAAAAACTTCATTAATAACTATTAGCTAAAGCAGAGACCTAGACATTTAAGAACCAGAGGCCCTGAAAATTGCCATAACGAAGAGTGAAGAGGCAGAAATCAAAACAGAAAGGACATGGTGCTTACTTGCCTTTATCTATAATTTGTGCAACAATTTACTTGGCTTTGAGGGGATAAAATGCATAGTTGTGAGGGTTGTGCAGCAACTTTGGTCTTCAAACCACAGCCCCCTGTAGTGCATGCTGGGACATTCAGGGCTTACAGATTTGCCACCCTCTTGTTTGAATGGCTGGCTGGGCGCACAATGTTACCTGCTAAGTCGGTCTCTTCCATCACCGAGGAGAGGGACTCTGGAGCATCTCCTTCTTCCAATTTTGACTGTTTTGACTTAGCAAAACTGCCATCTGCTAGGTCTAAAAGCAAGCGCAGCCCATTAACAACCACGCACACGTTCCTTTTGTCCCAATTTTATCTCATCTTCTCTTCACCAGTTAATACCTAACTTTGATGAGCAGCAAGAAAATCTTGTTCCCTGTTACTAATTACTTATCAGCTGACACACTAAGAACAGCACAAGCATCAAAGCACTAAGTCTCCTGATGCCTGAAAGAGGCCCCACAGGAACAGGCATCTCTTTGATGAGCTCGGGAACATCTAGGAACGATCTGCTTAGTAGAGTACAGACTGACTCAAGGCAGAAGTGGATGTAGCATCAGAAACACTGCCAGAGCTCAGGCTAAATGGCAAGGGAGAATGGTATCTGAGGGGGTGGGCCTTCGGAAGCTCATCAGATCACCCTGCAACGTGTGTCCCCTGCTGGAGACTCTGGAGCTTTAGCACTGTACTGAGGGCCGACTCATGGATGAGGTCATCTTAGCTTCTCACTAGCTACAGTGACTTGGAGACCTTCAGCTTAGCAGATTTAAATATATATCCTCTTTCGATTTGGCATTTACTCAACATTTTCTATTGATGTTCACTTTTACCCCAAACATGTCCTTGTTCCTTCTGAGCCCTCCCAGTCTTATCAATGGCACCACCATCAACAGAACTCTAGAATTGGGCCCAACTCCTGCTTTTCCTTACCATCTGCTTCTCTTCCCATCAAGGTCAAGGTCCTGCATACAGAATGAATCCATCCTTCTTTCTGCATTCCCACACCATGACCCTATCCAAGGCCATCCTCCCCGGAGGATCTCATCAGTCCCATGACTTCAACTTCGTTACCGTCTCAATTTCTCTCTTTCCTGAGCTCCATCAAGCAGCAAGTTTGCATTTCCAACTGCTTAGTCAACAACTCCATCTCAAAACCCACTCTGTTCTATACCAACCACTTTCTTCCCCACCAGACACTTAGCCCCTACATACACTTAGCTGTGACGTCATCTGTCTTTGCCCCTTCTCCTCACATATCCTGCCAGTCATTAGTGATTTTTCCCCTTCGGAGGGGAAAATTCATTATTCAACAGATATGTGAATGCTACTATATACAAATATTTGAATGAGCCGTACCATATGGTGGAATGGTGGAGAAGCAAAGAGATAAGTTTCTCTTTCTGGACTCTGCTTCTCTATATCTCCTTGGGTTGCCTCAAACATCTCAGGCATGTTTTCATCTCAAGGCCTTTGCTCTGGTTGACCTGAATCCTTTCCCCCATAGATCGGCATTAAGTTTTTCTCTGGCCAACCAACATAAAATTTCAGTACCTCCGCCCCAACTTTTAAATCTCTTCCCATGCTTGCTTTTTTCCCCTAGCCTTTATCACAATATACTACATGTTTTACTTTTCTTGTATATTATTTGCCCCCCAACACACTGGAAGATAAACTCCAGCAAAGCCTGTATTTTCTGTTTTGTTCATCAGAATATCTAATCCTTAGGAAAGTGCCTGGCCCACAGCAGACTCTCAGATGTTCATTGAAAGAATAAATGAATGCTACAAAATATCCAAGTTCCTATGAAAAAAATATGAGATACAAGATGAAACCAGAGAGGGAGACAAACCATAAGAGACTCCTACTCTCAGGAAACAAACTGAGGGTTGCTAGGGCTGGTAGGGATGGGGTGCCTGAGTGATGGACTTTGGGGAGGGTAGGTGCTATGGTGAGCGCTGTGAATTGTGTAAGACTGATGATTCACAGACCTGTGCCCCTGAAACCAATAATACATTATATGCTAATAGAAAAAAAATATGAGACACCTTAGGGGTTCCTAAAATGGCAACACAGGGAGACCCTGAACTCACCACCTTCACAGACATGTACACATTTATAGAGCAATTGAAGAATGGAGGGTTGACTAAGAAGCTTCTGCACAACAAAAGAGAGAGAGACCGCATAGAGAACAAGAGAGAGGAGGGCATGGTAATGAGGGTGCCCTCAACCCCCTCCACAGTGAACTGCAGTGGGGCGGGATAGTTCTGAGGGGTGGGGTGCAGATTTGTCTGGCCTGGGGCATAAAAAATCCCCTGTGATTTAAAAGGGTACCTAGAATTAAAGATCTAGCCCTAGGATCCTGTCCAACAGTGGGGGATTGCTGCAACTCACTCTGGATCAGAGGGGCTGGTGAGTGCAATGGTTTATGTTCACCCTCTGCCTTGATAGAGCAGAGGGAAGCTGGGTTGGGCTGCCATAGCTGACCCACCTCCACGCTAGCCCCAGCCATCTCATCAATATGGCACCAGGGCAGCACACACCAGGACATCCCTGGTTGGCAGTCACGATGGCTCCAGCTATCTCATCAAGACATAAAACATCCAAGAACACACCAGGCCTGAACCACTTCCCCTCCAGACAACTTGCCAGGACACCCCCCTCCACCCCTTTCCCCTGCACAGGGTGTTCTGAAACCTCTGGGCCCAGGCCTGCTTTGGCTCCAGGGTACCCCCTGCATGGAGCATCCCAGGACACCCCAGCTTTCACTGACTTCTGTTTCAACCATCCTACCAGGGTGCACTCTACTTAGGAAGCCCAGGGATGTAGAGAAAAAGGAACCCTCTTGCACAGTTGGTGGGAATGCAAACTGGTGTAGCCATTGTGGGCCATAGTATGGAGGTTCCTCAAAGTTAAAAACAAAACTACCCAATGATCCAGTCATAGCATTACTGGGTATTTACATGCAAAAAAATACAAAAATACAATTCAAAGGGATACATGTACCCCCATCTGTATAGTGGCATTATTTATAATAGTCAAATTACAGAAACAACCCAAGAGCCCACTGACAAATGCACGGATAAGGAGGTGGTGTGTATAGATGCAATGGAATGTTACTCAGCCATAAAAAAGAATGAAATCTTGTCATTGGCAACAACACGGATAGAGCTAGAGGATATAATGCTAAGCAAAAGAAGTCAGAGAAAACTACCGTATGATTTCACTCAAAGGTAGAATCTACGAAAGGAACAAAGGGGAAAACGAGAAACAAACCAAGAAAAAGACTCAACTATAGAGAACACATTCCTGCTCACTAGAAGGGAGATAGGCGAAGTAAATCAAGGGGATTAAGCATATACTTACCTTGTTGAGCAGAGAAATGAAATATTGAGCACAGAAATAGAACTATTGAATCACTGTATTGCACATCTGAACCTAATATAGCACTGCATGTTAACTATACTGAATTAAAATAAAAATAGAAGTAGCAATGGAAAAAAATTCCCACGTAGAAGGGAATCTCCATAAGGTTTACCTCTGTTTATATTGGGCACATACCATCAAATTACTACAGGTGTAATTATTTTATATTATCTATCAGCAGATTTCTCATCAGAAATTTTGCAGGCTGAAAATAGAATGATATATAGGAAGTGCCGAAAGAAAAGAAAAATTGCCAACCATGTATATTTGATGTAGAAAAGCTGTCCTTCAGAAATGGAGAAATAAAGACTTCCCCAGGCAAATAAAAGCTAAGGGAGTTTATCATCACAAGATCTGCCTTATAAGAAATGCTCAAAGTACTTCATCAAGTCAAAATGAAAGGGTGATAATTAGTAACATGAGAACATAGGAAAATACGTCACATTTATGAGTACATAGTTAATAAGAATACTATAACATGGTGGCATGTTAATCACTTAAATCTAGTATAAACAGGGACGCCTGGGTGGCTCAGTTGGTTAAGCGGCTGCCTTCGGCTCAGGTCATGATCCCAGCATCCTGGGATCGAGTCCCACATCGGGCTCCTTGCTCGGCAGGGAGCCTGCTTCTCCCTCTGCCTCTGTCTGCCTGTGCTTGCTCTCTCTCTCTCCCTCTCTGACAAATAAATAAATTTTAAAAAAATCTAGTATAAACAATGAAAATATTGAAAATTATACCTGTAATAATTTGGTAATGTATGCCTAATATAAACAGAGGCAAACTGTAACAAAACATACAATTTGGGGCAAAGGGTGAAGTTTTATATGCAATAAAACTTGTCATCAGCTTGAAACAGACTATTAGGTATCTAAGACATTATATGTGAACCTCATGGTAATCACAAAGCAAAACCTACACAAAAGTAAATACACAAAAGATAAAGGGAATAAAAAAATAGTACCATGAAAAATCACCAATTCACAAAAGAGAGGAAGAGATTAACAAAGGAACTACAGAACAGCCAGAACACAATAAGATGACATTAGTAATTCCTTACCTATTAGTGGACTGACCAATTTAAAAAAAGGGCAGAGACCTGAATAGACGTTTTTCCAAAGAAGACATACAGATGGCCAACAATCACATGAAAAGATGCTCAACATCCCTTACCAGGGAAAAGAAAAAACCAACATGAGAGATTATCTCACACATGTTAGGCTGTCTAAAATCAAGAAGATAAGAAACAAATGTTGGGGAGGATGCGGAGAAAAAGGAACCCTCATGTACTGTTGGTGAGAATGTACATTGGTATAGCCACTGTGGAGAACGGTATGGAAGCTCCTTAAAAAAACTAAAAATAGAAATACCATATAGGGGCGCCTGCATCATGATCTCAGGCTCCTGAGATTGAGCCCCACACTGGACTCCCCACTCTGGACTGTTGTCTGCTTCTCCTCCTCCCTCCATCCCTCCCCCAGCTCATGCTCAAGTAAATCAAATCTTTTTTCTTTTAAAAAGAGAAATACCATATGATCCAATAATTCCACTATTGGGGGATATTTACCAAAGGAAAATAGACACACTAACTCAAAAAGATCTACGCACCCCTATGTTTATTGCAGCATTACTTACAATGGCCAAGACATGGAAGCAACCTCAGTGTCCATCGATAGATGAATGGATAAGGAAGGTGTGATTTGCGTGCGCGCACACGTGCACACGCACACACACACAAAACCTGGAATATTATGTAACCATAAAAAGGACGAGATCATGCCATTTGAGACGAAATGGATAGACCTACAGGGTATTTTTTTAAATGTTTGAAATACTCATTTTTAATTAACATATAATGTATTATGTCTCTCATGGATACAGGTCTGTGATTCATCAGTCTTATACAATTTATAGCACTCACCATAGCACATACCCTCCCCAATGTCCATGACCCAGCCACCCCATTCCTTCCCCCCACCACCTCCAGCAACCCTCTGTTTCCTGAGATTAAGAGTCTCTTATGGTTTGTCTCCCTCTCTGGTGTCATCTTGTTTCATTTTTCCCTCCCTTCCCCTATGATCCTGACTTGTTTCTCAAATTCCTCATATCAGTGAGATCATATGATAATTGTCTTTCTCTGATTGACTTGTTTTGCTTGGCATTATACCCTCTAGTTCCATCCGTGTTGTAAATGACAAGATTTCGGGGTTTTGATGATTGCATAGTATTCCACTGTGTGTGTGTGTGTGTGTGTGTACACACCCCACATCTTTATCCATTCATCTGTTGATGAACATCTAGGCTCTTTCCGTTGTTTGGCTATTGTGGACATTGCTGCTATAAACATTCAGGTGCACATGCCCCTTCAGATCACTACATTTGTAGCTTTTTTTTTTTTTAAGATTTTATTTATTTGACAGAGCGATCACAAGGAGGCAAAGGGGCAGGCAGAGAAAGAGGGGGAAGCAGGCTCCCTGCTGAGCAGAGAACCTGACGTGGGGCTTGATCCCAGGACTCTGAGACCACGACCTGAGCCAAAGGCAGAGGCTTAACCTACTGAGCTACCCAGGCGCCCTACATTTATATCTCTAGGGTAAATACCTAGGGGTGCAATTGCTGGGTCATGGGGTAGCTATTTTGAACTGTTTGAGGAACCTCTGTGCTATTTTCCAGAGTGGCTGCACCAGCTTGCACTCCCACCAACAGTGTAGGAGGGTTCCCCTTTCTCCATATCCGCGGCAACATCTATAGTTTCCTAACTTATTAATTTTAACCATTCCGGTGTGAGGTGGTATCTCACTATGGTTTTGAGTTGTATTTCCCTGATCCAGAGTGATGTGGAATAATTTTTCATGTGTCTGTTGGCCATCCGGATGTCTCTTTGCAGCAATGTCTGTTCATGTCTTCTGCCCATTTCTCGATTATTTTTTCTTTGGATGTTGAGTTTGATAGGCTCTTAAATAGGTTTTGGATACTAGCCCTTTATCTGATATGTCATTTGCAAGTATCTTCTCCCATTCTGTTGGATGTCTTTTGGTTTTGTTGACTGTTTCCTTCGCTGTGCAAAAGCTTTTGATCTTGAAGTCCTGATAGTTCATTTTTGCCCTTGCTTCCTTTGCCTTTGGCGATGTTCCTAGGAAGAAGATGCTGCAGCTGAGGTTGAAGAGGTTGCTGCCTGCATTCTCCTCAAGGATTTTGATGGATTCCTTTCTCACATTGAGGTCCTTCATCCATTGTCTATTTCTGTGTGTGGTATAGGGAAATGGTCCAGTTTCATTCTTCTGCATGTGGCTGTCCAATTTTCTCAACACCATTTGTTGAAGAGACTGTCTTTTTTCCACTGGACATGCTTTCCTGCTTTGTCGAAGGCTAGTTGACCATAGAGTTGAGGATCCATTTCTGGCTTTATTCTGTTCCACTGATCTATGTGTCTGTTTTTATGCCAACACCATACTATCTTGACAATTACAGCTTTGTAATAGAGCTTGAAGTTTGGAATTGTGATGCTGTCATCTTTGGTTTTCTTTTTCAACCTTCCTCTGGCTATTTGGGGTCTTTTCTGGTTCCATATAAATTTTAGGATTATTTGCTCCATTTCTTTGAAAAGAGTTGATGGTATTTTGATAAGAATTGCATTAAATGTGTAGATTGCTCTAGGTACCATAGACATTTTCACAATATTTGTTCTTCCAGTCCACGAGCATGGAACATTTTTTCCATTTTTTTGTGTGTCAATTTCTTTCATGAGTACTTCATAGTTTTCTGAGTATTGATTCTCTGCCTCTTGGTTAGATTTATTCCTACACATCTTATGGTCTTGGGTACAATTGTAATGGGATCAACTCCTTAATTTCTCTTTCTTCTCTCTTATTGTTGGGTGTATAGAAATGCAACTGATTTCTGTGCATTGACTTTATATCCTGACACTTTACTGAATTCCTGTGTGAGTTCTAGCAGTTTTGGAGTGGAGTCTTTTGGGTTTTCCATATAAAGTATCAAACCATTTGCAAAGAGTGAGAAGACCTACAGGATATATGCTAAGCAAAAGAAGTCAGACGGAAAAAGACAAATGCCATATGATTCCACTTACAAGTGGAATCTTAAAAAATGAACAAAAAGTAAACTCCATTATAAATCCTGGGAAAAAACTGATGGAGTTTTTTTTTTTTTATTTGCATTTATTCTATGTAGAATTTACTCCCAGGCCGTAAGTTTTTGTTTGTTCAGTTTCTTCTGGGATATCTTTTTCTTACATGCAACTTCCTCTTTTGGTTTAGGAACAATCAGCTCTTTTTCCGGAAGGATCATCCCAATAAGGCAGGGAGAGTTCATGTATGGGTTAAGCCAACCATGAGCCCTGTAGGTTCTATGCTGCATCCTGGGGGCTTTGTTCACCTGGATATGCTCAATGACCAGAGAACCTACATCTAAACCCTTAAGCCCAGCATTACTCTCTGCATTTTTAAGCATGTGCAGTAAAAATTCGGCACTTTTGGGCACTGGCCCTGTATCCTGCCTCACTGTTTGGCCTGGGCACACCCACCAGCTCCACCACTGTAGTGACGGAATGGCACACACTGCTTCTACAAAGTGACGTCTTTCAGATACTTGGTGGCTTTTTGAGTATGCACGCCCTTGATGGCCTGGGCAGTTTCACATGTATTCTTAAAGTGAAGACAAAGATTTGAGCCTCTTGATTTGCATGATTTTGTAGGTTTTTATGGGTCAAGCAAATAGTGAACCATTTTCAGAGGTTACCTCAATGGAATGAGTAAGTCACAGGAATAAAAAGGAGAGCATAAAGAATATAGCCAATGATATAAGAGCTAAGCATGGTGACAGATGGTAGCTATACTTGTAGTGAACATAGCGTAATATATAAACTTGTCAAATCACTAAGTTGTATGCCTAAAACTATAACTACTGTGTGTCAAGTATACTCAATTTTTTTGAATTAAAATAAATGTAAATTTATTGAATTATTCAATCCACAGGAATAAAGTAGCTGAATGGATTAAACAGACAAACAAAAAAGACCTAACTATATGCTACCCACAGGAGATTTAATTCACTTTTAAGGATGCCCATAGGCTCAAAGAGAAGGAAAAAAAGTATTTCATGCAAATAGAAACTGTAGTAGACCTCAATACCATACCTTCAACAATGGATAAATCATACAGACCAAAAAAAAAAAAAAAATCAATAAGGAAACACTAGACTTGATTTTACTTTACACCAAATAGATCTAACAGATATCTACAGATCATTCTGTCCAGCAACAGAATACCAATTTTCAAACACACATGGAACACATGGTGTGTTTTCGAGGATGCACATGTTGGGTCACAAAACAAGTCTCAGGAAATTTAAGAAGATTGAAATCGTGCCAGGAATCTTTTCTGAACACAACAATATGAAACTAGAAACACCAGGAAGAAACTGGAAAAATTCACAAATATGCAGAAATTAAACAGCACACTCCTGAACAACATCTGGGTCAAAGAAATCAAAAGGAAAATAAAAAAATATCTTGACACAATTGAAAATGGTAAAAAAACAAAACCTTTGGAGTTCAGTAAAAGTAGTATTGAGAGAAATTTATAGCCATAGTGCCTACATTAAGGGGAAAAAAATCCAAATAAACCACCTCACTTTACATCTTACGACTGGAAAACGACCAAACTAAGCCTTAGCAAAAGAAAAACAAACAAACAAAAAAACCCAAAAAAATGAATTAAATGAAATAGAGACCAGAAAAATAGAAAAAAAAAATCAGTGAAAGAGCTGTTTTGGTTTTGTTTTAAGATAAAGTTGACAACCTTTTAGATAAATTAAGGGGAAAGAGACTCAAAATCAGAAATAAGAGACATTACAATAGGTACCACAAAAAATACAAAGGATTATAGGAGACTACTATGAAAGATTATGTACCAAAAAATTGCCAATCTAGAAGAAATGGGTAAATTCTTAGAAACATACAATCTACTAAGACTGAATCATGAATAAAAAATCTGACTAGACCAGTAATGAGTAAAGAAATAGAATCAATGGATTCTATGAAGCATTCAGAGAAGAATTTATACCAATCCTTCTCAAACTTCCAAAACTTGAATAAAAATAAACACTCTCAAACTTTATTCAAAAAGCAGCCATAAAGACCTACAGTGAGAACATCCTACAGAGAAAAAGTGCAAACCACACACTAGAAGAAGACAGTTACAAGACATATAACCAAGTCCTGAACATACGAAGAGTTCCTAGGAACTGAGACAAAGAGACAATCCTCCAGGGGCACCTGGGTGGCTCAATCAGTAAAGCATTTGCCTTTGGCTCAGGTCATGATCCCAGGGTCCTGGGATCAAGCCCCATATCAGACTCTGCTCAGCGCAGAGTCTGCTTCTCCCTCTCCCTCTTTCCCCCCCTGCTTGTTCTCTCTCTCTCAAATAATTTTTTTTAAAAAAGACAATCCTCCAGACAAATGGGCAAGACATTTTTTTTTTAACATTTATTTACTTATTTGACAGAGAGAGAGAGAAAGAGAAGTAGGCAGAGCAGCAGGCAGAGGGAGAGGGAGAAGCAGACTCCCTGCTGAGCCTAAGGCGGGACTCGATCCCAGGACTCTGGGATCATGACCTGAGCTGAAGGCAGACGCTTAACCAACTAAGGTACCCAGGCGCCCCTGAGCAAGACATTTTAGACACACACAAAAGAGGAAATTCAAGTGGCTAACATATAAAAATGATGTTTAACCTTAATTAGGGATATTTAATCAAATTAGAACTACAGTGTACACACACAGACAGAAATTTTAAAATCCCCAGTATTGGCGAATGTGAAGTAAGGAACTCATACACAGCTGGTAGGAAAGTAAATTGATACAACAGGTTGGGAAAAGCAGTTCCGCACATCTAAAACTATAAAGACATATAAACTCTGTGCCTGAGCAGTTCTATTCCTAAAAATACACACTCCAAAATGTTCTCTAGGTGTATCAAGAAAAATGTACATAATTCGGCACAGTGGCATTATCTGTAACAACCCAAACTTCAAGTGATCCAAATATCCCACAGCACTAGGACATAATCCATTCATATCACTGAATATTATGCTATGATTAAAATAAATATACTTCACCTATATTTAAAATAAATATATTTCACTAAATAAATTTCACTAAAATAAATATACTTCATCAGCATAAATAGATTTTACATAGGATTTTGAGAAGCAGGCCACAGTTTACACAGTATGATGTCTTGTTTGCACAGTACATGAGATAAAGCTAAACTGCATATTATTTAGGGATGCATACAAAGAAAAGAATTATAAAGAAAAGCAGGGGCACCTGGGTGGCTCAGTGGGTTAAGCCTCTGCCTTTGGCTCAGGTCATGATCTCAGGGTCCTGGGAATGAGCCCCATGTCGGGCTCCCTGCTTAGCGGGGAGCCTGCCTCCTCCTCTCTGCCTGCCTCTCTGCCTACTTGTGATCTCTCTCTGTCAAATAAATAAATAAAATCTTTAAAAACAAACAAAGAAACCTTCTTATCACGGTAACCATGAGAAAATGAACTGGGACATTTCTATTCTTGACCACACCACTATTTAGAACGTGGCTTCATAAACTGCAAATGACCTACTTAGTCAGGAATGGAAAGAGCCCCCTGGACCAGATCCATAGGAAGGTCCCTCCACTGAGCTCTCCTTTGAGGCCAGAGAGGAGGCAGCTGATCCCAGGCCATATGTCTCTTGAAACAAGGCACTCTCGTTTCTGAGTGAACCTAGGGTCCCTCCCCTGCCCTTGACTTTCATGCACTTCTAGAGAGGGTAAACAGACCCGCACTGCTCTCTCCAACACCTGGTGTCACTCTGTAAAGTCATTTTTTTATCTGCTGTGATTGGAATAACACCCAGCCCACCAAAAACTAATTTTGCTTTATTCTGCAAGGACTAAGTATTTTCTCACCTCCGTCTTCCAAGCTTTGCAGTTTATGTTTGAAGCTAGGAGTTTTCATCAAGGATTCTTGGTCTACAGTCTCCAAAGGGGGGAAAAAAAAAGCTATAAATACATGTTAACATGAGAAGCAAATGGTGCCCCATTATCCTTTAAGGAGGAATAAGCACATGATGCAAATATAATATTAACTCTGGAAAATCAGATGAATAACCAACAATAAATAGTACCTTAGATACGTTTTCCTTCGATATATTTCCTTCAACTTCTGAATGCTCCAAGGATGACAGATCGCTCGGGGGGTGGGGACTTTGATGTTCTGAGTGTTAGAACAATTTCCAGGGCATCAACATACTAAGAAGCAACTTTAGGTAATGACATTTCACTATCACTCTACATATTAAATCTTACCATCCCCCAAAAAAGATACTTAAAAAAAAAAACCCACAAAAAATGAAAAAAACCCTTTTTATCTTTTAGGGCATGTATGGTTATTGGTTTTACAAACCTGCAGATAAAATAAAGAGTTTCAACTAAATCAGCACATTTCATAGCTGCCCATCTGGCCCCCAATGCATGGGCAAGGCTCCTACTATCTCAAGCTTGTGACCCTTCTCTTTCTTCTCTCTCATCGTTCTAACTTATTTCCTCTTACTCTCTAATGCTACATTTTTCTTTTTCTTTACTCCTTTTTCTCCCAGTGGCAGCCAAGCTAAGAAGTCGTCACCTGCTTACTGACCGCTATCATTGGTTGGCAATGAGCTAAGCTGCAAAATGATAAAGGCAAACCAAAATCCCTAGCTTCACAAAAGATGTAAATAGTTCTAATAAAATACAACAGAGGTTAAGATGTACCTAACAGGACAAGGGTTGGCAAACTCTGGCCCCTCCAGTCAAATCCAGTCTACCACTTGGTTTTATAAATAAAGTTTTATGGAAACACAGCCATGCCTGATGGTCTGTGGCTGATTTGGAGCTACAACAGTAGAGTTGGTAAAAAGAAAAAAAAAAACAACTTGCTGTCTGGTGCCTTACAGAAAAACTGTACCAATCACTGCTATAAGTCATCATTTGAGTTTTCTTTAAAAATGGAAGAGCACAAGGTAATCTCAAATGTTAAAGTTAAAACACAATGTCCTCTATCTTTTGCTAATGAGGACAGTAAAGATCATATATTCACACTTTCCTTAACACATGTTAAAAGAAAGAAAATTTGTTTAGTTCAAACCACTTTTCCTAAAATATATATATATATATATATATGTGTGTATATATATATATATATTTCCCTATGTAAATCAACAGAAAATCAAGTACCTGTTTTCTGAGCAGAATCTTCAGGAGTTAAAAAGTCAGAATTACCCTGAAATTGTGTTACAGAAACTTTTGGAAGTGCGGAAATATTCTGCCTGGAGGTTTCCTTCCATGATGGTGTTAGAAGTTTAGCCTAAAATACAGTATTTTTTTAAGAGTGTTAACATTCATAACCATTTGAAGTAGTTTTCAAAAAATTTCAATACATTTCTAACGTCCTTTAAAGTAGTTTAAGTATAGGATTTGCACTATTTGAAAACAAACACTAGGACCCTAAAATCCTAAAGTTGGAAACACACTAAGTCATCTATCAATTCATTATTCTAACTCAAAAATAACTCTAAATTAAAGTTCTCAAAGCAGGACCCCAGCCCAGAACAGAGCTTCAGCAACACCCAGGAACTTGACAGAAATGCAAATTCCAGAATCCCATCTATTACTTATATTTAGTCATTAACTATGGGGACAGAACCTAGAAATCTGCTTTTAAACAAACCACACTGGTCATTCTGATGATCACTACAGTTTGAGAACCACTGCTCTAAATCAGGAATCCACAGACTACAGTTCACTGGCTTTCTTATAAAGTTTTATTGGAATGCAACACACATTCACCTAGGTATTGTCCATGGCTGCTTTCATGCTACAACAGAAGAGCTGAATAGTCACCATGGAAAATATTTATGATCTTACATGTCTAAAATGTTTACACTATTTACTATCTGACCCTTTACAGAACAAGTTTGCCGAGTCCTGCCCTAAATTATTCTCTTATATGCCAACAGAGAGGAGTGAATTTTGAATGCTAATATTTATACAAAGTCAGCAATGCCCTCACTGAAAAATCAAGACTTACTGTTAGTTGCATAGCTTAAATTTATAGATTCTCAAAGCTTTGATGTTTCTTTGGTGTTTACTTCAAACAAAAGCTATATTTACTTTAAATCTGTCTTTTGACCTATTTCTTTTTTTTTTTTTTTTTTTTTTTAAGATTTGACAGAGAGAAATCACAAGTAGGCAGAGAGGCAGGCAGAGAGAGAGGGGGAAGCAGGCTCCCTGCTGAGCAGAGAGCCCTATGCAGGGACTCTGAGATCATGACCTGAGCCGAAGGCAGAGGCTTAACCTACTGAGCCACCCAGGTGCCCCTTGACCTGATATTTCTAACTGGTAAATCATACCAGTTTAAAGTATTCAACATGTATTTAGGTCCTTACTCTGGCTCACTGGTTTAAACTAGGAACTATACACTTTATCAGCACAGATTCAGAGGGTAGCCGTTAGAAGGAGGCAGGTGGGGAGAGAGAACGGTGACTGGAGTACAACCACATGGTATTTCTGCATGGGGGGTGGTGCAGGGTGCTGTTGATGCCCTCAGAATCCCAGCAACCACGCCCTTAGAGAACTCATATTTGGCCCTATATCTGTAGTCTTTATGTATCTCATTTGACAAGGAACAAAAACCAGCTGTTGGGGGGGGGGGTTCAGCTATTAACAGGAACATTTGGCTTTGAATTTGCCTAGACAACACCAGCGTTCGTATTTTTAGTTATGTTGCTTTAAAACAAAGAACCAAAATGAGTTGAGAAAGTTTGAGGATTTATTCAATATTTATATAAACCTGAAGTCATTTCAACCACTTACAAAATAAAGATTTAAATGCTTAAATCATTAAAAGCTTTAGAAATAATATGTCAGCAAACTGAAAACTAAGGGAAGAAGTTCACTTTAAAATGTAAAATCAAAGAGCAAACATTTACAGGACTATAGCCCAGATTTCAGCTCATCTATAGTAAACATCTTGCAAAAATCTGAGAACAATGAAGAAAGATCCTAAGTCTTTACCCAACATTTATACTAAATGTAAACAAGTCCTTGAAGTTTCTTTTGACAGTGATTTATGTACCCACAAACTGGTTTGTTATCCTCATAATCCTGACAGGATTTCTTTTTTTTTTTTTTTTTTTTTTTTTTGAGAAACAAATGAAATTTAACCCTAAACATATTAACCTGTTTCATGCTAATGCTAATGGCCACATGGCAGCCCAGCTAAAATTTACTTACTTGGTCTTTCTCCCGGTCGCTGCCACTGCTGGGAGGGGAAAATGGCAAAACTAAAAGAAAAAGAAGTGTACAAAGGATAAGTTTGCTTATGAGGAAAAAAATCATTTCTCCCTTTCCCAAGTATACATGTCCATGCTAGAAGCAATTCCCAAACCCTGAAGCTTGCTCAAATGTCTAAGTCTTAAGATCCCTTTTTAATTATCTATCTTGTTCCTGAGCCCCTACCCCAGTGTGAATTCTCTGCTACAGACCCTGCCTCTGATGCTTTCCTCATGTCAATTTATCCTTGCACTTTTACCTAACTTAGAATGCTTCCCCTTCTGCAGACGTCTTTGAAATCTGTTCTTCCCCAAGGACTGGCTCAAATCCTACCTGCCTCTTCCTGGAAGCTTTTCCTAGTGATTTCCAGCCCGTGTTAGATTCTTATCTGAACAACTACTCTATATCTATAGAGTATATCATATTTTAAAATGATTGGTCCATTCCATATTCTTTTGCACTGTTTCATGTATGTACCTTCTGTCTTTCTAATGGAATTTTAGCAGGGAAGGGGGAATCACATTCCCCCATTTTTCTTTGGTATCCTCCTATCACATAACTGAAAAATACCTGATTAACTTAGAAAAAAAAATGACTTGAAGACACATACCAAACTTACCTCTTATGCTGTTTCTGATTCTTGTCTTTTTTCTACCAGCATATGGTTTTAGGGGTTTCTTTTTTTGGTTGCTGGTCCAAGATCGTTCACTGGTGCTACTACTTGAATCCTTATTACTCTCCGAGAAGATGTATTTCCTGTAATTAACCTTTTACAGACAGATGGTAAATGAGTGCTATTAAAAAGGTGTTAGTTCCCTTTATGTGCAATTAAATATATCAATACAAACTTAGGCAAAAGAGAAGCAACTCCTTCTAGAAGATTGGGTTCTCATACAATAAAAAGGCATGGTGGTAAGGAGAGGGAAAAAGATTTCATTAGACAATTCTCACTCAAGCTCTTGTAATGGAGGACAGAAGGAAAAAAAAAAAAAAAAGAATCCTCTCAATTAGTTGCAACTGAAAAGATCATAGGTAATTCTTCAAACGCTGATGCACCTGAATATGATACCTTCAAAATACCCAAATGACAAAAGAATTTATAAAAATAATTTTTGCAATGACAACATTGATTACATTTTAAAGGAACTAAAAACAAGGGGATCATTTCTATTTAAACCTGAAGTATTTTGAAATTAAGACTAGACTATCAAGGTGAATTTAATCTCTTCAACGATTTAATGGACTTTATGTGTTTTTAAGTCTTTTCCTGGCTTTGGGTTGGTTTTTATAAGTGCTGTGACAGTGTTCAGGCTCTGTTTTAACGTGGAATTTGTTTTGATTTTAACACACAGAATACTCTAGTTGACCTCTGTCTGTTGTGCCCCTCCAGGGGGCCCAGTCTTAAATCAGGAATGCCTCAATAGCAACCCTACCGTTCAGGTAAAAGCTCATTCTTGCTCTGAGGCAGGATTCTTATGAATCCAAACATAGTAGCTCAGTCTTCTCAAATATGAAATGCATCGTCTGGAAGAGACATAAGTGCCTGGAACAGCAAACTGCGGAGCCGTCTCCAAGGCCATCACCACATCAGGATGAAAACTACCACCCCCCTTGTTTATGATAGCATGACCCACAACTTTCAAGGCTGGTGAGGGTGAGTGATCTGTTTTTGAAATGAATTTGTTGTTGAAGACCCAAGTACTCCTACTGTAAAATGTTTAGCAGTTCAACATTTTCTGGAGAAAGTCTTTTTTAAGAAGAAACTTGTAAGTGAGGCCTATTTGCATTTTACATTTATGGGAGGAAACATTTGGGGGGATGCCCCCACATTTGTTCCACAGTTCAGCCCAGAGTCTTGTAAAGAGCAAATGTTACTTCATTTCATTCATACAATTAACAAACCATGCGGCAAGGCTTTGCTAGTTGCTGTGGTTTATGTAAAAAGGTGTTGAAAGTTACTTATGAAACAAAAATCTAGAGCAGTGGCTCTTAAATTTGGCTACCTGTTAGAATCAGCAGAGGGGGCTTGAAAAGAATCCCAGGGCCTGAGCATCACCCTAGATCAACTAAGGTGGAATTTTGGGGGGAAAGGATCCAGGCTTCAACAGTCTCATCCACTTCTTTGGTGGGATTCCAACTCAAGACT
The DNA here is from genome assembly GCA_004024625.1 of Mellivora capensis. NCBI lineage: Eukaryota > Metazoa > Chordata > Mammalia > Carnivora > Mustelidae > Mellivora > Mellivora capensis. Next base: position 8,872 of record PISX010003665.1, on the reverse strand, counting down.
GAGCAGCAGAGTGAGAACCGTCGCTAAAAGCAAGCCAGAAGGATCCTTAACTCATGTAAAGCACATGATCTCATTTAAAAAAAAAATGCATTAATACTCATTATAGAATTTTTAAAATGCATGGACTACAGACTTAGAGCAGTGTGCTTCCTAAAGTGAGAGACACTCGGAACAGGTATAAGCTGGTGCATACGGGAATGAACAAAATCATGTCACTGACTCATTAATTTCTTTTCATGCTCTTTGGTAGCACACCTACTAAAGCTGAAATGATAGAGAAGACTAGCATGGCCTCTGTGCAAGGATGGCATGCAAATTTGCAACATTCCATGCTTTTTAAGAAAAGAATTTTTCAACTCATGAACACTTCTGGTTCTATTCAGGATAAATCCCAGATAATGGGTGATCTTTAACACTTCTGCTTCTCTTTTTTTAATAAAGAATCAATTTTCCATTTAAAAGTGAAATCAGGGGCACCTGGGTGGCTCAGTGGGTTAAAGCCTCTGCCTTCAGCTCGGGTCATGATCTCAGGGTCCTGGGATCGAGCCCCACATCAGGCTCTCTGCTCAGCAGCAGAGAGCCTGCTTACCGCCCCCCCCCCCCACTCTCTGCCTGCGTCTCTACCTACTTGTGATCTCTCTCCCTGTCAAATAAATAAGTAAAATCTTTAAGAAAGAAAAATAAATAAATAAAAAATAAATAAAAGTGAAATCATTTCATAATAACTTTCACACTTAATTAGAGATAATAAAGACCAGAATGGTGACCAGTTTTCAAGATGGCATGCAAATAACTGAAATTTAGAAAGCACTGCCTTAAAACCAGAAAGGTTATTCCATTACCTGCGTCCTTGGTTCCTGCTTTCTCCCACCCTCAGAAGCAGAATTGGCCCTAAAACAAAATAGGTCAAATGAACAGAACTGCACCAACACTACCATCTCCCTCCCTCATCGCCCACGTCTCACTTTTTTTTTTTTTTTTTTTTTTTTTGCCCCTCTCCATTCTGTGCCCTTTGCCTCTGATCAGGAGCGTAGTGGCACTATGATGGGTCTGCAGTGTCCTGCAGACAGACTTCTCTTGGAATCCATTTCCACAGATTCTCTGCCAGAGAACAACTGGTTATTTAAAACAAAAACAAACAAAAACAAAAACAAAAAAACCAAACTTGTGGAGCCCTTCTCTGTCAGGCATACAAGGAACAGGAAGGCCTAGTTAAAAACCTGTATGGAAGCAGGAAGGTGTTACAGAGTGGTATTTTCTGCCTGGCTTTTCCTTAGAATCAAAAGAGGAATTTAACAAGAACACTTTTCCCAATAAGTAGTGAATATTGAGCAATTTTTCATATACCTGTTGGCCATTTGTAGGTCTTCAGATAAATATTTAATTTCTTTGCCCATTTTTAAAATTGGGCTGATTTTTGGCTATTGAGTTGTGAGGGTTCCTCAGGTATTTTGGACATTAACTCCTTATTGGATATATGGTACGATATTATTTTAAAAAAGGTAACAAGTATTGGTGAAAATGCGGAGAAACTGGAACACTTACACATTCTTCATAGGAGTGTAAAATGGTATAGCCACTATGAAAAACAAATTCCTCAAAAAAAAAATTAAAAATAGAACTATCATGTGATCCAGCATCCCACTTCTGGGTATATATCCAAAAGAAGCATTGTTTACAATAGTTAAGTTATGGAAACCATCTAAATGTCCATCAGTGGCTAAATGGATAAAATGTGGTATATATGTATTACACACACACAAATACTCTTCAACCTTAAAAAGGAAATCCTGAAGTATGCAATAACATGGATAAACTTGGAAGATATTTTAATTCATGAAGTAAGTCAGTCACAAATGGACAAATATAGGATTCTGTTTATGAGAGATATCTAAAACAGTCAAACAAGAGAAACGGAATGGAAAGGTGAGTGAAAGGGGCTGGAGAGAGAAATACAGAGCTGTTGTTCAACAGGTATAAAGTTTTGCAAGATGCAAGATAAGTTTACGAGATCCACTGTTTAACACTGTGCCTACAGTTAACAATACCATGTTCTGCCCTTAAAAATGTCTAAGATAGGGACACCTGGGTGGCTCAGTTGGTTAGACGACTGCCTTTGGCTCAGGTCATGATCCCGGAGGCCCGGAATCGAGTCCCGCATCAGGCTCCCAGCTCCACGGGGAGTCTGCTTCTCCCTCTGACCTTCTCCTCGCTCATGCTGCCTCTCAAATAAATAAAATCTTTGAAAAAAAGATGTCTAAGATAGGGGTGCCTGGGTGGCTCAGTGGGTTAATGCCTCTGCTTTCAGCTCAGGTCATGATCCCAGGGTCCTGGGATCGAGCCCCACATCGGGCTCTCTGCTCCGCGGAGAGCCTGCTTCCTCCTCTCTCTCTGCCTGCCTCTCTGCCTACTTGTAATCTGTCAAATAAATAAAATCTTAAGAAAAAAATGTCTAAGATAGTAGAACTCAGGTTAAGTGTTGTCATAATGAAAAAACAAATGAAAAAGCTAATGCACCCATATTTTGGGGCAACCCTTGAACTACTTTGTCTCTAAATTAGTTTGCATTTTCTAGTATTTTACAGGAATGGAATCATGCAACATGTACACTTTTTTGTCTATCTTCTTTCATTTGGAGGTTCATTCATGTTATCTATATCCATTTATTCCTTTTTATTTTTTAGTATTCCATCACATGGATATAACAAAAATCTCTTTGCACTCATCTACTAATGGACACCTGGGTTGTTTCTAGTTTGAGATAATTACAAATAAATCTGCTATAAATATTCGTTTGTGTGGACATATGTGGTCACTTCTCTTGGGTAGACAGTTAGGATTGGAACAGCAAGGCCTTAAGATATGCGCGTATTTACCTTAAAAAACCACCAGTAGGATATAACGTTTCAGTTCCTCCACATCTTCACCAACACTGGTAGTTTTTCTCATCTTAGCCTCTCTGCTACACGTATGGTAGTATTTCATAATTTTCATTTATATTTCCATAAAAGCTAATGATGTTGAAAAAGTACCTACCAACTCTAGATCTTTCTTGAAGTAGTTGTTCAAACCTTTCGTCTATTATTTTTATTGGGTTGTATCTTTGTTATTGAATTTTGAGAGTACTTAATATATTTGGGATACAAGTACTTTATCAAACACATGCTTTATAAATACTTTCTTTGGGGCACCGGGGTGGCTCAGTTGGTTAAGCACCCGATGCTTGGTTTTAGCTCAAGTCATGATCTTGTGGCCATGGGGTCAAGCCCTGAGTTGGGCTCTGTGCTCAGTGTGGAGTCTGCTTCAGATTCTTTCCCTCTCCCTCCCACTCACTCACTCCCTTGCTAATAAATAAAATCTTTGAAAACAAAAAAAAACAAATACTTTATTCAAGTGTGTGGCTGGCCCCTTAATTCTCTTAAGAGTGGGTTTTTTTTTTTAAACTAACCTTTTTAATTTTGATTAAGTTCAATTTATCAGTTTTCTTATGGACTGTACTTTGGAGTTATATCCAAAAAACTTTTGCCTAATGGAAGGTCACAAAGATTTTTTCTTATGCTTTCTTTCAAATAGGCTTTTACATTTGAATCCATTTTTAGTTTTTTTTTAATGTGGTGGAATATAAAGACTTCAGATAATTGATTTTGTTGCATATATGGAGAGTCCATGGTTCCACAACACCATTTGTTGGGAAAAAATGATTTCTCCACTGAACTGTCTTTGCATTTTTGTCACATGTCAACTGTCTCTATATGCATAGGAAGACTGCTTGCTTTGTTGTACTTATTTATCTACCTGTATGGCAGCAACATACTCTCTAGATTACTGTAGCTTTATACATTAAGTCTTGAAACATATAGTGTATTAGCCATTTTGTAATTCTTCTTGGTACAGGTCCTTTAAATTCCCATCTGAAATCTAAAAAATACCTTACCAATTTCTAAAAACAAAACAACAATCTCTGCTGGAATTTGATTTGGGTTTGTAGTAAGCTTATAGGTCAATCTGAGAAGAACTGGCATCTTACCAATACTGAGTCTGCCATCCCATGAACACAGTATCTCTCTCCATTTATTTAGGTCTTGCTTAATCTCAGCAATACCCTGTACTTTTCAGTCTAAGTCTTACAAATCTTTTGCCAAATTAATCCTTATATATGCCATATTTCATATTTTTGTAAGTGGTGTTGCTTTTCCAAAAAATTTGATTGCTGCTAGCATATAGAAAGAACCTTGATTTTTGCATTTCAATCTTCAATCCTTCAATTTTGTTAAATTTACTTAATAGTCCTTTAATAATTATTTGCAACAAAGTTGCAGGATACAAAATGAACACACAAAAGTCAGTTGTGTTTCTATACACCAACAAATAATCTGCAAAGGAAATTAAGACAATTTCATTTACAATAACATCAAAAATAATACATTATTTAGGCATATACTCAAGGAGGTGAAAAATGGGAAGATAGCCCACATTCATGGATTGACAATATTAAGATGTCAATACTACACAAAGCAATCTACAAATTCAATACAATCCCTATAAAAATCCCAATTTTTTTCAGAAAGAGGAGAACCATCCTAATAGTCATAGGATAGCCCAAAGGAATTAGAAATGCCAAACAATCTTGAAAAAACAAGAACACAGCTGAAGATCCCACACTTCCTGATTTTAAAACTTACTACAAAATCAGTTAAAACAGTGTGGTGTTGCCATAAAAACAGACACACACACACACCAATAGAAGAGAGTGGACAGAAATAAACCCTCTCGCAGATCAAATGATTTTTGACAAAAATGCCAAAACCATTCAATGGGGGAACGACTAGTTTCTTCAACAAATGGTATTGAGAAATCTGGAAATTCAAATGTAAAATAATGAAGTTAGACCTTACCTTACACAGATACAAAAATAAACTCAAAATAGGTCAAAAACCAAAATGTAAGCATTGAAACAATACAATACCTCAGAGGAAAAGAAAAACTTTCATGACATTAAACTTGGCTGGCAGAAATTTCTTGACTAGGACGCCAACAAAACAACAAAAGAAAAAAATATAAATTGCACTTTATCAAAGACTTCTGTGCATCAAAAGATATAACCAACAAAGTAAAAAAATAACCCACAGAATGGAATACACTATTTTCAAATCATATATTTGATGGCTGATATCTGAAATATAAAAAAACTCCTACAACTCAACAGTAAGCAAAGAAATTAAATAGCTATTTCTCTAAGGAAGATATGCAAATGGCCAACAAGCACAAGAAAAGAATCTCAACATTAATTATTAGGGAAATGCAACTCAAAACCCCAATCAACTACCACCTTACATGCATCAGCATGGCTATTATCAAAAAAGTGTTGGAAAGGATGTGGAGAAATTCTCACCCTTCTGCACTGTTGGTAGAAACGTAAAATGCAGTTGCTATGGAGGACAGCATGGCAGTTTCCAAAAAAATTAAAACTAGACTACCATAGGATATATTATGATACATCAATTTCACTTCTGGATATATGCCAAAGAATTGAAAGTAGGAATTCAAACAGATATTCAAATACTCATGTTCATAGCAGCATTATTCATAATAGCTCCAAGGTGGAAGCAACCCAAGTTTCCATCAAAGGACAAATGGATAAATAAAATGTGATATATATATACTATGGAATATTACTCAATCTTAGAAAGGAAATTCTAATAAAAGTTACAGCATGAGTGAATCTTGAAGACATTACACTAAATGAAATAAGCCAGACACAAAAGGACAAACACTGTAGGACTCCATTTATATGGTATACATATAGTAGTCAAATTCAGAGACAAAATAAATTGGTAGTTGCCAAGGGATGGGGAAGGGGGACATAGGGAGCTACAGTGCAATGGGTACAGAGTTACATTACAAAAAGAAAAAAAGAAGATCAATATCCCTGATGAACATAGATGCAAAAATGCTCAAAGAAAAATCAGCAAACTGAACCCAACACATGAAAAGGATCATTTACCACAATCAAGTGGTACTTCAGGGATATAAAGATGGTTCAATATCCACAGATCAACCACATTAACCAAACGAAGGATAAAAGTAATATGACCATTTCAAAAGATGCAGGGAAAGGATTTGACCAATTCTACAGCCATTCATGATAAAAAAAAAAAACAACACCTCAATAAAGTTTAAAGGGAACATACTTCAGAATTATAAAGGCTATATATAAACCCACAGCTAACGTAAAATTCAATAGTGAAAGGTTGAAAGCTTAGAGTCTGAAGATCAGAATCAAGACAAAAATAAGGATGTCTCCTGTCACCACTTTTATTCAATGTAGTACAGGAAGACCTAGCTGAAGCAATTAGACAAGAAATAAATACAAATTCATAAGGAAGAACTGTCATTATCTGCAGATAACATGTTACTATACATAGACTGTAAAGACTATTAGAATAAAATTCTTGTTATAAATGAATTCAGTAAAGTTGCAGATACAAAATATACAGAAATCTATTACATTTTCATACATTAATAATCAACTAGCAGGGACATTAATAAAACAACCTATACACAATTGCACCAAAATAAATTTAACTAAAGAAGGGAAAGACCTATACTCTGAAAACTATTAACACTAGTGAAAGATAAATGGAAAGTCATACTGTGTCCATGGGTTGGAATAATATTGTTAAAATGTCCATACTATCCAAAGCAATCAACAGATTCAATACGACCTCCATCAAAATACTATAGTATTTTTAACTAGATTAATCTTAAAAAATTTGTGTGGAAATACAAAAGACCCCAAATAGCCAAAGCAATCTTGAGAAATAAGAAAAATGGAAATATCACATTCCCAGATTTCAAACTATATACAAAGCTGTAATAATAAAACTAGTATGGTACTGGTACACAAATGGACACATAAATCAATAGAACAGAACCCAGAAATAAACCCAGACTTATATGGTCAACTAATCTACAGTAAAGGAGAGAAGAACATACTATGGGGAACAGTCGTCAATAAATGGCATTGAGAAAACTGAACAGCTACACCCAAAAGAATGACACTGGACCACTTGTTACATCATACAAAAAAATAAACTCAAATGGAATAAAGACCTACATAGAAAACCTGAGACCATAAAAACCCTAGAAGGAAACATAGGCAGTAAACTCTTGGATACGGACTTAACGGCATTTTTCTTGATCTCTCTCAGATCAAGGGGAAGGGAAGACAAAAAAAGTTGGGACAGTACCAAAATAAAAAGCTTTTGCACAGCAAAGAAAAGAAAACCAACAAAAGGAAAAGATAACCTACTTAATGAGAGGTGTGTGTAAGTGATTTATCTGGTAGGGAGTTAATATATAAAGAACTATAAGTCAACACCGAACAGAAATAATTATAAAATAGGTGGAGGACCTGAACAGACATTTTCCCAAAGGCAACACCTACACGACCATCACTAACCATCAAGGAAATGCAAATCAGAACTACAATCAGATCATCTCAGTGTCTGAGTGCCTAGGATCAAACAAGAAATAAGTGTTGGTGAGGATGTGGAGAAAAGGTGGGAATGTAAAACTATTGCAGCCACTATGGAAATCAGTATGGAGTTTCCTCAAAAAAGTAAAATAGAAATACCATACAATCCAGCAATTTCACTTCTGGGTATTTACCGGAATAAAACAAAAACACTAATTTGAAAGATATATGTTCATCTTACAATAGCCAAGATATGGAAGCAACCTAAATGCCCACCGATAAACAAAAGGATACAGATGATGTGGTATATATATGCAATGGAATATTACCCAGCTATAAAATGATGGAATCTTGACATTTGTGACAACACAGATGGACTCAGAGGGTATTCTGCTAAGTGAAATAAAGCAGAGAAATACCGTATGATTTCACTTACTCGTGAAATCTAAAAAAAACACAGACTCTTGAATACAACAAAACTGGTCATAATCTGTGGGTGCTGGGGGGGGGCAAAATAGGTAAAGGAGATTAAAAGGTACAACCTCCCAGTTATAAAATCAATCATGGGGATGAAAAGTACAGGACAGGAAATATAGTCAATATTGTTATGATTTCATATGGTGACAGATGGTAAGAACACATGGTGACCATTTTGTAATGTGACTAATTGAATCATGATTTTGTAAATCTGAAACTAATGTTGTATATCAACAATAGTTGACAATAGTATGTCAACTATTGTTTTTACAAAACAATTGGTAAAGAGTTTGTTTTGCAAGATGAAAGGGTTCTGTGGATCAACTAGTGGGGAGGACTGCACAATAATGTAAGTATACAGAATGCTAATGCACTTACAAATGGTTGTTTTATGTTGTGTATTTTAAAATTCTGAAAAATATGTTAAAAATTATTAGTTCACAATTGGTGGATACTTGGGCTGCTTCCACAGTTTGGTTATTGTAAACAATGCTGCCATAAACACACGGGTGCATATATCACTTTGAATTAGTGTTTATTTTTTAATTAAATACCCAATAGTGAGATTGCTGGATAATATAGTGCCATTTTTAATATTTTCAGTCACCTCCATACTGTTTTCCACAATGACTGCACCAATTTGCATTCCCACAAACAGTGCAAGGGGGTTCCTTTTGCTCCACATCCTTGCCAGCAATTGTTGGGTCTTGTGTTTCTGATTTTAGCCATTCTGAAAGATGCGAGGTTATATCTCACTGTAGTTTTGATCTGCATTTCCCTGATGAGGAGCGATGTTGAGCATCTTTTCATGTGTCTATTGGCAATATGGATGTCTTCTTTGGAGAATTGTCTGTTCATGCCTTCTGTCCATTTTTCATTGGATTATTTGCTTCCGGGATGTTGAGTTTTTTTTTTTTT